>LGRX02028409.1:0-20710 GCA_001247695.2 Cymbomonas tetramitiformis
GGGTGCACCAGGGCCTGCGGTGAGGGGCCCTCCACGTGCGGGGTGCACCAGGGCCTGCGGTGAGGGGCCCTCCACGTGCGGGGTGCACCAGGGCCGGCGGTGAGGGGCCCTCCACGTGCGGGGTGCACCAGGGCCGGCGGTGAGGGGCCCTCCACGTGCGGGGTGTTGCGCAGGAAGGTGGAGCGATATCTGCGAAGCTGCGGTCAATATGCAAGTGCGAGGAGGCGGCGCTTGTCTGGCGCGCGGTGACGCCAGAGATGGGGAAGCCCGGCTTCGAGGGGCCGCAGTGCTGCCAAGAAGTTCAGCCCTCGGCTCTCAAAAATGCGAGTGACATCTCTTTGTTGTTCAAGGTGTGCCCCAAGGAGAAGCATAATCTGACCTTCCAGCTCCGTTTCCCATGAGAACATCCAAGCAAACCTTGAGCCCGTCATCGAGTAACATGCCCGGCGCGGTGAGCAAGTTCCAACCAAATTTGAACTTTGGTGAACAAAAACATTGTTTTTTGCACTCGGCAAAAGGTTGCACAGATCCAACCAAAATCAAAGCACACATTGCTGCCGTTGCCACAGATCCAACCAAAATCAAAGCACACATTGCTGCCGTTGCCACAGATCCCACCAAAATCATTGCACATGGTGCTGCCGTTGCCACGGATCCAACTGTTATTTCATCACACCGTTGTTTGTAGTGTCATTTTTGCACAGTCCTTTGCCACTGCCACAAACACCGCTCGCACTTACATGCTCACGCTTGCATGCTCACGTCCATGCTCGGACCAAGGAATGCGTGTAGATGTGTTTGCCCAGATGCAGGTTAAGCATACGCGGTTTGCAATAAAACGGGCGAGCCTGGGCTGTTTTATACCCGTCTATTGTCAAGGGTTGTTACTGAAGCCATACGAAGTATATCTGTTGGTTTTTGAGAAGTTTATTTTGGGGAGATAAAATTGTCTGCAGCGCACGCAACCGAAGGCAGAAAAGGAAGTTGTGTCGAAGCATGTGGCGGACGACCTTGATTTGAATGGTCACCGGGCTTTCAAAGTGTGTTGCACAGACGATGGGGATCACGCTGCCGGTGAGCAGCCACTAGTAGTTGGTGCGAATGTGCATATGTTCGAGCATGCCAACCCACAAGGGGAATGTGGGACACACAATACTGCAAGTGGAATGATAGGCAGCTCTGATTCAGAATCGCGACCTGAAAAGCGGCAATGTACGACCACAGTGTCCAAGCCTCTCGATGAGCATGCACTAGGCATCCGACGAATTGCGAGCCCGCCAATCGCCCGCACCGCTAAGAAGAGCAAAGGGTCGAAGAGCCCCCATGCTGGCGGGAAGAGCTCGGGTCAGAAATCACTGTTTGCTTTTTTTGATAAGGAGCAGTGATGGGAGATTATGGCAATTGTTCAATAACGTTAACTGCTGAAAAGACCTGGATATATGCTTCCACAGCTACAAACCATGGTATGTATATCATACTATCGCTTTTTCGCTTAGTCTCCGGGCTGTGGTGCTGACACGTCGGATATGACAATAAACTTATCAGGCTGACTAGGCTACTTATCCGCCTAGTCAGCAACCGATAACATAACCAAATATTTACTTATCGGAATGTGGCAAGCTGAGGTGGTCAGCCACGTCCCGATAAGTAAACACCCGGTTCTGTTATCGGGTGCGACTAGGCTGATAAGCAGCCTAGTCAGACAGGGTCTATCGATACTCTGCTATCGATACATTAAACCAAATTTACAAGCAACACAGCTGGCCGCTTTTAGTCTAGTAGGAAAATGCATATTCAACAGATCACCAAGAAATCTCGGAATTGAACTAGTTCTGTCTATCGCTAAAGAGCACAAATTGCACTCTGCATAACACAATCTTCTCCCTCGTTAAATCGGTCTAAACTGCCTCAGAATTTAGGAGTGTGCCGAGTCTCGGATAAAGTATACTTCGGAAGTATAGCAATGATATTCCGATGATATACCAACCTGTCAACACACATCGATTATGCAGTAGAGCCCCATATGCTACTCTGCGTAGTAGTACATACTTATAATGGTACATATAGCTCCCCCCTTGACAACTTGATAAGTTGGTGACATTTCCGGGAATCGGGCGGTATTTAAAGATTCGGCATGACCGGTTGATTAAAATGCAGGTGTGTTCTACGAGGGCTCGGCTCCCTCCTGTGAAAGCCACACGACCTGGAAAAGGTTGTCTTATTATTATTTATCTATTTATTTGTGTGTGTTTTATAAAGGGATGCCCAAAATTTGGGGATATATATATATATATACACACGCATACACACACACACATATCTAATGTGTCGGGAATGTGAATTTTTTTGTTTTGGATGCATTGAGTTTTATGCAACTTAACTTCGTGGGAAAACGAAATTTGCAAAAAGTAATTTGTGTGAGCTTTATCCCCGTTTTCGGAATGGATATTTGATAACATAAATTATTTTCGTAACAGTCTGTGTTTTGTGTGGCATGCAATAGTTGCAATCGCGTCACATGACGATGAGAGTTCCGTGTCACAGTCGAGCGAGTGTCAAGCATCAGCATGGACAAAGACTAAAGCCTCGCGATTCAACAACCCCGATTTGTGGGTCCGGCGCGGGGCGCGGGCGTGCGCTGTTGCGTTGCGCTTTAGCATATCGATATGATTGGCCGATAGAGGTAGTTGCGCTCTCGAGAACTCTCGAACGTAACTCGACGAGAATTTTAATATCAACAGCAAGCCTCGCACAATATTTTCATTTTCCTGTACATCTCGCCGCAGCAGCGATCTTTGGCGGCGGCTCTACACTTTGCATTACTTCCGGTAGTTTTCTTTTGTTTTTGCACTAATTTTAACCGTGGTTTCTTGACTTTGCAGAAACCCCAACATCAGGTCTACCTTTGTGAGCTCGGAATTTTCTGTTGCAATAGGATTGTTTTTGTCCCCTGACCGTGTTTTCGATTTGCCTATCTCCGTTCGGCGGCTCCAGCGGCACGGTTTGAGTGTTTGAATCGTACGCAGGACGGCGGCTTTTTTATATGTCGCATGCGCCTAAGTAGCGCGCCCTTTAACTCACACACATCTCGTTGTTTGCGATTTTGGCTTACGTAGTAGCAGCGCGAACGCGGACTGCTCCTGGCGGGATCTTTTGCCGCCCACGGATGCGTATGCACGATGTAACAAACGCCGGCTTCTCATGGTACCGCGCCGGGTTTGTTCAGCTGGTGACACGCATGACAGTGGTGACAGCATGACAGGCTTTACGAAGATGACCATCTGTGAGATGCAGACTTGTCAGAGAAGATATAGTCACCATCAGGTGACCAGGGAATGATAAGACGAAGATGGCAGTGACTCCTTTGCCGCTGACGTGTCAGTCAGAATGCGGTAAACGGTAACATTGTTAGAGCCGGCATGGGATAATGACTTTCCATTGGCCAGATGAAGATTTAAGGGCTAGAACCCGTTACGGTTTTGGGAAATGTGACAGGACATTGAGATATAAGTAGACTCTGACCGAAGGTCAGGCTAGTGGACTCATTATTGTTTTGCCTTCGCAAGTACTAGGTGGCTGTTCGCGTGCCAGTGCTAGAGTGCTAAGACAGTTCTGCTCACAGCCTTTGTACACACAATAATTCGTATTTTGTGATATAATATCAATTTTGACGGATATATTTTACTGCTGTTTTCATACTTTTTCAAAACAATAATGTCCTGCGCGGAGCGGCTTTTTATTTCAGTGTTAATCCGGAAGTGAAGGCCCTTTGGCGAGAAGTCAGCAGCAGTTGAAAGAGCGGATTCGGAAGTCAGGCGACTCCAGGGGCACCCACGGTGCACTGGCGGAACCTTTTTCTTCCCTGAGCTTGGTGGTACTTGCACTGGAAGAGCTTCCAGCAACAGCGGCGACGGATCAGCTTTGAATTCACTAGACATGAGCGGTCTCCTTCTGCACAGTGATATGCTCAACACCTTGGTCTTCAGCGAATCCAGGGGCACCCCTGGTGCACTGGCCTAGCTGCTGACAGGTGTCCTTCAGTTTTGAGCTAATCAGCACGGCATGAGCTTGGGCGGCGGCGGCGACAAAGTCAATCAGCAGCTAATGTACACCTGGATGAGCAGCTCTCAGTGGTTCTTTCAGCTGACCACCTTGCTTGAAGTGAATCCAGGGGCACCCCTGGTGCACTGGCTTAACTGAAAGGCAGGTGTGTGTCACCTGTGAGCTAATCAGCAGCGGCATCTGCCCTGTCTTACCGGCTAAGAGTGGATCAACAGCTAATGTGCACCTTGATGAACTATCTTCCAGTGGGCTCTCCAGCTGGCCACCTTGTCTGAAGTGAATCCAGGGACACCCCTGGTGTACTGGCTTAGCTGAAAGGCAGGTGTGCTTGGCCCGTGAGCTAATTAGCGGCGACATCTGCTTTTATTTACCAGCGAAGAAGTGGATCAGCAGTGAATCACTGCTCTATGTCTGGAACTGCAACTTACGGTTTCTTGGGCAGCTCCACTTTGTCTGACGGTTAATCCAGGGACACCCCTGGTGTACTGGCCTAAGCCTGAAGCAGAGTAAGAGCTTGCCAGAGGACTGGCAGCTGCATCAACTCTGAAGGCGACAACTGAGTGGTCTATTCCCTGGTGTGACACAGTGACCTGGTGGATTTAGAGTTAATTACGTTTCCAGCCTGGAGTGCTGCTCACTACTGGAGTGACCTTCTGCTGCCTTACCACAATGTGTTGGAGAATTCTTCTATCCTTTCTACAGTATTGGTCAGCCGGTGAGGCCCTCATGTCACGGGCCACCTTCTGAATCAGCAGGAGTGCTGCGAATCCAGGGTGCCCAGCACACTGACTTAGCTTCCAACTCTGTCAGCGACCTGGTACTTGTTTGCTGGACTGGACTTGGGAGTGAGCTTATATGCCAGCCATGGCTTTCTTGATTAGCAGTGGTGTTGTGAATCCAGGGGTGCTCAGCACACTGGCCTAGCTCACACCGCTGCATATCAGTGCTATTTCTTGGTGTTGTGGAGTTGCCCTCACTGTCATTGTCCCCTTTATGAACTCTGGCCCAGCTAATCCAGAAGTGCTCAGCACACTGGCCCAGCTTTAATTTTCCTCGCACGAATACTCTGCATCTGCTGCTGATTCAGAGCGCTGAAGCGCAGTGCTGGACCTTTAGGCATTCGCTGCCCACACGCGTTTCGTTCTTTCACTTGTTCAGCAAGGCGAATCCAGGGGCACTCAGTGCACTGGCCTGAGCCAGTCTGAGTCAAGCCTCCAGTCTACTGGGGAACGAGCTTTGCGCCGAGAGGGGGGACTCGCCCTTGGTCCCGTTGACTGAGCATCAACACAGCACTTCACCACGGAGGGAGAGGCAGAGCCAAGCGCTGCCTCTGTCCATTCCAGAGAACGTGAGGCACGACGGCTGGCACGAGGACGGACCAGTCAGGACCTTGACACGGAGTATATGAGCGCAGAGGGGTCGGGTTCAGAAAATACTCCCTCCGCACCGTCATCTCCAGCAGCAACAGCGCTAGGAGCAGCAGCACTCGCAGCAGCAGTAGTAGCCTCAGCGCCTGCAAACCAGTTTCTCTTTGCGTTTGACGACGTAGACGAGATGGATCACTATGAGAAGGAGAGCCACTCACTTGACAAGGAAGACGTCAGACTCCAGTACACCGGTAGTAAGAGTGAGGACAGAGCGCTCTTCATCAGGCGTTTTGTGGACATGGTGGCGAAAGTCCAGCGGGCTTTTGAGGCCAGGAAGCGTAGGTACATGAAGTCAGCATCTTACCATGCGCTCAGTCAGCAGCAGAAGGAGGCCTTCGCTGGGTCCAGACCAGACTACAGATCATTGTGGGACAGCATACCATCGTTTCTAGCAGGAGATGACCATGCCACCTCAGTCGCTTATGACTGGTGGTGTGCTGCCTACCTGAAGAATGGCGTCATGGCTTCACACGCTTGCCATGTCCTGAAGGACGTTACCATGAGAGATGCCTACCAGGGATATGTGCGTTGTGCTCAGCCTCCTTTTCATGAGCTGGCGCCAGGGTCAACCTGGGCAGTTTGTAAGGTGTTCGAGGATGGTGATGAGGATGGCGAGGCGTCTGATGAATGGGCAGGCGAGGGAACCTCCACGAGGGGTCTCACGGGGCCAGATGGCACTGAAGATTCTCACTACTCTTGGGCCTTGAGGGCTTTCGTTGCAGAGCTCGAAGCCAAATTCTTGATGAAGGGCACCAAAGAGAAGGAAGATCTCTTGATCGCCAAGCCGCAGACCAACGAGCAGGACGGCCTCGCCTACGTGAAGAGCTGTCGTCGCAGGGAGGCAGCTCTCAACACCGGCAGGAGGGTGGAGGACTCCGTCGTCAGGCAGAACATCGAGGAATGCATCAAGGGCCTGCGCATCAAAGAATACCGAGATCGCGTGTCCGAGCAGCTGCGCGTCAGCCATCCTGCCCCCAACAGGGTTACTTGGGAGGACCTCGAGGTGATCGTGGAGGTGCAGGACAAGCTCAAGAACGATGCAGAGGCTTGGGCCCTCACACTGCAGCAGGAGCTGGTTCGCAGGCTCAACTGCGTGTACTCCTGCTTCGAGGCCAGGCAGATGGGGCTTGACCTGTCTGCGCTGGTGTCAGCCATGAGGCGCTCGGGTTCTGCCTCCAAGACTGGGGACAGACGCAGGGACCCCAAGAAGAAGGAGCAGGCACAGCATGGTGGCGACGACGCCAAGAAGCCTGTGAGGGAAGCGAACAATGCCGAGCGTCAGAAACCTTCGTACAGCAAGGTGCCACCACCCGATGCCTCGAAGAAGTTTCAGTGTGACTGGTGCTTCACGCGCCTGCCCCACTCTCCAGAGCGCTGCTACACGGGGTGTCGTGATTCCCGCGTGCCGCCCAACTTCCATAAGGACAGGCAGAACTCCAAGTGGCCAGACGAGGTTAAGAATGCCCAGATGCGCGCCTACAACATCGCACACCGCTTTGATAAGCACAAGATGGGGATCACCACCAAGGAGTGGCTCAAGCTCCCGGAGGCCAAGCAGAAGCAACCACAGCAGCAGCAGCAGCAACAGCAAGTGGCTGCCAGTGCCGAGGTCAAGGAGAAGCTCGCCGCAGAATTGTCAGGCCTCCAGGCAGGGTCACCTCCAAAGGATGACGAGATCGCCGATGCGCAGGCCCTATCAGAGGCCAGTGATGCGGATACCGAGTACAACTCCAACTTCACCCAACAGGCAGAATACGAGGAGGATGAGCAGGACTGCCCTGCTGGGGGTGGTTTGGAAGTTGGTCATGGTGTTGGCATCGATCACGCCCCGAGTCTCCAGGCCAGTGCCGCTGTCGCCTTGGGCAGCACTCAGCAGATGCGGGGCTTCCAGGTCAAGACGCCGGAGGAGTTCGACAGGGCCGCTCAGGTGCCTAGGGCCGTTCCTCCCGACGTGCTCAGCAGGAAGGTCCACCTGTTGGCATCCAATCTTCGCAGCTCCGTGCGTGCCTGCTCGCAGATTGCTGCCATCCTGATATCCCAGAACGCCATTGATCTCCCGAAGGACATCGAGAATCTTTTGGCGCTGGAGGAGCTCATGGGCAAGGATCCGAATGATGCAACCGAACAGCCCACCGAGGTCAATGAGCATGAGTTGGAAGACACGCACGCCACAGCGACGCAAGGAGTGAGAAGGGAAGCAGACGGTTCAGGACATCGTGCAACCGAGGAGGTGCCGTTGGACGAGATGCCCAACGGGGTGGTCGACAGCGCCGCCGCTCGATGTGCAGCTGCTGCCTACGTGGACGATCTGGGGGTGGTTGACTTCAGTGACCATGGACATGTGCGAGCTGGTACCATCAAGACCTCCGCCTACGACGCACTGAGGGCAAAGATGGCGCAGCATCTGACCGACGAGCAGGTGCTATTGATGGCTCAAGTTCAGCCCATCTGCAAGTTGCAGAATGCCACTCTATATGAGGGGCTTGCGCTGGTGTCATCCGGTGGCGAGCTTATGCTGTACCGGGCAATCCTCATGGACACCGGCGCCAACTGTAACATCATCTCGATCTCTGTTGTGAGGCGGCTGGGTCTCACGATTTACGAAGCCACCACCGGCGCCAAGGTCACCAGATGTGACAACAGTCCCACAAAGTTCACCCATTATTGCTACGTGGACGTCATTTTGGCAGCGGGCACGCCGCACATGACGCTTCACCGCTTGTACGCCTTCGTGACCTTCGAGGCTGAGAACTCCTGGGACCTGTTGATAGGCACTGGGCCGCTGAAGAACTCCCTGATGATTGACATCAAGTTGGGAAGTTGCGTGGCCGTGTCGCATGCACCGAAGGTCTTGGGCCTGGATGCTGAGGTGGTTCTTCCGCTGGTCGACATGACGACACCCAAGCGTCCTCACCAGCCCAGGAGGTTGGACCCGGTGGTATGTTTACAATCTGAGATCTTTGGGCATGAGACGGAGTGCAGATGGCTGGAGTGCCCACCCTTGGGCACAAGGGAGGAGAGGTTTGCTGCCTCTGGGATTCGGTCTGAGCACATCCTTGACGGCGAGGAGTCGCCGGTGGGGTCACCGATGCCTTCGTCAGGGCCATCTGCTGCGCCCCCTAGACCCCGAGCCATCACACGCGCAGAGGTCGAGGCGGCATCTCGCGTTCACACGTGTTCGCTTGAGGGAGGCCGAAGGAGCTACCTGGCGTCGCTCACGTCCGTCGAGCTGGCAGGGTCAGAGCGCATGCTTGCGCAGCTTTACGCAGAACCAAACCCCTGGGTGGGTGGGCGCACAAAGTGGATTACCGATAGCCAGTCGACCGGGGGTCGCCCACCTCTGGGCGCTGATCTTGACCACAACTGGGCGGACCAGAGGCTGTACCTGGACCGGCACCATGTGGCGCGTCTTTGCCGCATCCTGCAGGAGCTCCCTGAGGACTTGCCAGCTAGACCTTCCCAGGAGCATGTCTGCGTGGAATTCGTCCGCTGCCTCGAGCAGAAGTGGGTGATGGTGGAACAGCTGTTGCCCCCTAACTGGCTGTATGTGGACCAGAAGTTGGATCACGACGAGGATAATGACTGTTGGATGCTCAAGGGGAGCTATATGACACACGTGCCATCCCTTGCCAACAAGCAGGACGTCGTCAAGCCCAGGGAAGAAGGTCGAGCGCGCGATCGCCTCAACTCGATCCAGCGACTGCAGCATACGCTCCAGGAGCTGTTTACATACCCCAGCGGTGAGGTCGCTGGCACCCTCATGTGGGACCTGAAGGAGCGTGTCCTCTGTGTACAACCAAGTACAGCCACGCAGCACCTCGAGCTGCTGCGCTGTACGCTGGATCATGCGCGAGTGTACAACAGTGAGGAGTTGCTGGGTGAGCTTCAGCTCCCTCATTGGTACGAGAGCGCTGGTGTTTGGACATACCAGCTGCTCAGGTACCTCCGCCCGGTGGACATAGAGTCCCTCTCGACTGGCGTCCTCCAACAGTATGATCTATATGGCAGCTTGGCGCCACCTCTGGAGCTCATCGTTCTGGGTTCGAGCACCAAGTACTACCCGGTGGGAGATGGTCTTGGGGGAACTGGTAGGGTGTTCTCCCAGAATGCCGCTGCTCAAGAGTACTTGCGCTTGGGGGAGATGAGGAAGATGCTCAAGGCATCCAACACCAGGCGGGAGGGCCAACTGGCGCTCAATGCAGATGCGCAACGGAGGCCACCACCGCCCAACAACTTGACCAACTTCAGACTCACCAAGCGAGCCCCTACGCAGCCACCCGCTCCTGCCGCGGGAGCAGGACCATCCCGGGCTATCGCAGGGCCATCTCGCGCCAGGTCGAGCAGCCACTCGCCACCTCGTTCGGCGCCGAGTGCACGACCATCTCAAGCTGTCGCGGGGCCGTCTCGGGCCAGGCCCAGTGGCCATTCGCCATCTCGCTTCGCGCACATGGCATACGCTCGTACTGCGTCGCCTTCATCCAGCGATCATGAGGCCGAGGATTTGGTGTCGTCAGGTCTTGACAGCAGCCCTCCTCGTAGGGGGTCGCCCTCCGCATCGTCTGCCGTGACCAACGTTGGCTCGTGGGCGAACTCTTTCCGTGTTCCGCGTGGCTCCCCGTCAGTTTTTTCGGGAGGCCCACCTCCTACGCCTCCGAGTCCGCCGAGGGCGGGTCCTCTGCCTCGGGCTCCTGGGTGGGTGCCTCCATCCCCAACGGAGTCAGACTACGACGCTACGCGGCTGGCCACAGCATCTGGTCACTCGTTGCGCCAATTCCTGTCCGCGGAGGGGGTGGAAGCCTTGAAGGATCGTCTCAACCTCACTGTCTTTATAATACGGTTTCGCGTAACGGACTATGATCAGTGCAGGCAACGGCGCATCATGTACGAACTCGGCGTCTGCAACCAGGAGCGGGGTCTCAGGATGCGGAAGCGCCCAGGCATCACCAGCCAGGTCGAAAGTAAGCACAACAAGACCATCGCGTGTGGGGAAAAGGGCTGGCGTCTCCCTCTTGGGGGACAAACTACGTCTTCCGGCCTCCTGGAGGCCATGACTTCAGCCTGGGCTGATTTATCGCACCATGACTCAGGGCACAGGTTGCCGGGGGGCCATGCGCGGAACGTCGCGTTCGCGCTGTGCAAGTACGTGGAGTTTGGATCGGCGCATGTGCTGCGCTGCGTGGCGCATCCGGGTGCCACGCCCGTGTACTACATCTTCTTGGAAGACGAGCAGTGTCTTTCTTGGCGAGCTGAGTTCACGAATGAGTACTTCGAGCGAGACGACCGGAAGTTCACTTCCTTGCAATGGGGGACCAGGCATTCGGCCGCGCCGTGGTTGATGCCAGCCCTAGGGGCCTTGGAGGCACTGCGTCTTCCGCCGCCGCCGCCGCCACAGCCCGCCCATCAGGCTCACGTGGCCGAACGACCCGAGCACATGGATGCGGCTTCACAGAGGAATGTGTTCGAGGTTCGAGACTCCCCTGCTCGTAGACAGCCGGGCGCGGGCGGCGTTGCGCGCGCATCTGCCCCTTCTGTCGATCGCCATGGGGCCGCCACCCATGTCGTTCATGCACCGAGGGATTCCAGGATACCAGCCGGTCTCACGTCGCGGTGTCCTCCTTCTCCGGCTTCGATATGCAGCGCGGAGACGCAGGCGTTTCAACGCTACACGGACGAACAGCGTGAGGCGCAGAGGCAGACACATTTTCAGCAGGGCTCCCCGGGCGCAGCGGGCGGGCGGCCCTGGTGAACGACCAACGCTGTGGCCGTGGGCCGCCTGCACGGGCGGTCCACTTACGGCCAGGTGTCCTGCGAGCGTGTATCACGTTTGCAGGCGGTGCAGTGGTTTGGTGGTGGTTGGGACGCGGTCCCGTTCCCGTGGTCGCCATATGGGCGATGTGGGAGGCAGTAGCCTGGCGCCTGTCGTGGTGCCCCTTTCAAGTTTGGTGGAGGCGTTTCGTACCCTCGCTTTTGCGCCAGCTGCCCGTATGGTGGTCGACTGCTCGACGTTGCCCCCTTCGTGCATCTTATGACATCTGGGTCTTATGGGCTCTAGCCTGCGTTTGGTACGTTGGGCTCCTCATCTTGCGCGTCACAGGCGTCTATGCTGGCGTGCACCGCGTGCGTGCGGGGGATTGGGTGGTGATGCCCCTTCGGATGGTGGTCATTTCCTTGGCGTGCTGGTCACAGTGTGTGATCGTCCTCCTCTTTATGGTCCTCGCCTGGCTTTGGGTTTGTGCCGACATCTACGCTGGAGACGTGGCATGCCACGGCTCCGGTCCCTTGCATTGCCCGCTTGACGCCGGTCACATTCAACGTGGCCGTGGATGGACCGTTCCGACCCTGCGCTGGTCACAAGTCTTCTTGTTGGGCCGCGTGCACTTGCCCGCTTTGCCCGCCAGGTTGGACAAGCCTCGCTTCGCGGCGCGCTGGGCGCGACTACGACGCAATCTTCGCCTTCATCGCGTCGCACAAGCCGCCTACATGGCGCTTGTCCTTGCGGTCGTGATCTTTACTGCTGCTGGTGGGAGTACTCGCTTAGCGCACGGGGGGTGGAGAGTCATGGCGTGCTTCTTCGCTTCGCACTCGCCGGCAGCTGCAGCGCACTTCAACCGAATTTTGCGATTTTTCCTGCTTTTGTGCGGAATCTTATGGGTCGCTGGCAAGATGACAGAGTGTGCGCCTACTTATGGTGTCACATCACCCACACGCAGCGCTTGGGGTTCGTCCCCCTGCACTTCCTGGGAGGCTCAGCAATCCTCAAGGCAATGGGAGCCTGGCTGGGTGGCCAACGTCGCGGAGCAGGATGAGGTCTTGCCGTACACCGTGCTGGACGAGCTTCAACCTTTGGGTGACACGACAGTGACCAAGGACGAGGCAGCGTGGCTCGACACTGAGCTCAATGCCACGTTTGGAGGACATCCTGACTTCAAGGAGGAACACTGGGAGGAAATGCGGAATGTTCTTCGCAGGTGCAAGACCACCTTTGCCAACAGCCCTCACGATCCGAAAGGCTACACGGGTAAAGCGAAGCACAACACGTTCTCCATCCCTTTCGTAGACGAATCCAAGGCCGCCTACCAGAGACCTAGGAAGTACAGTCCGGGCGAGCAGGAAATCATCGATATTCATTGCAAGGAACTTTTGGAGTATGGCTTCATAGAGCCAGCAGCCAAGCATTGCAGGCATGCGAGCAACGTGGTCGTAGCTGGCAAGAAGGATCACGAGACTGGCCTGTGGACTCAGACGAGATTCTGCGTGGACCTCAGGGGTGTCAATCGACACTCCCTCAAAGACAACACGCTGCCGCACCGACCAGAGGAGCTCTACCAGAAGGTGGCCAAGGCCAAGTTCAAGACCACTCTGGATGCCACCAAAGCTTTCCACCAGATTCCCATGGCTACGGAAGAGGACAGGAGCAAGACGGCGTTCTGGTGGAAGAATCAGTTGTACCAGTACACCTCGATGCCTTTTGGCGCAGCTGGAGCTACTTCTGTGTTCGTAAGAATCATGGACTACGAGTTACGGCACTTGCAGCATTGCACGGTGGCGTACGTCGATGACGTAGTGGTCTACACGGATTCCACGCCTGAGCAGCATTTGAAGGACGTTGAGGATGTACTTCGCACCTTGGGGGATGCTGGCATCCGTTTGCATGCAGGCAAGAGCACCTTTGGTGCAGCCACGGTGGACTTTCTGGGCTATCGCATTGGTCACAACTCCATTGGCGCGCAAGAAGCCAAATGCAAGGCCATACAAGAGCTCCCGAGCCCTCAGGACAAGACTGGGCTCCGCTCGATCTTGGGCATGATGAACTACTATAAGGGCCTGGTGGGTGAGCCAGGGGGGCCAAACTACTCTGAGATGGCCCGCCCTCTCAATGACTTGCTCAAGAAGGAGGTCACTGACATCAAGGCAGCCTGGGGGAAGGAGCAAGACCAAGCACTCCAAGAACTTAAGGATGCTCTCTGTTCTGGGAGGTGCCTGAGGCCCATCGATTACGACAGACCTCTCATATTGTACACTGATTGGAGCACCTATGGCATTGGCGCAGTGCTGGGCCAGAAGGACGATGATGGGAAGGAATATATTTGTATGGCAATCAGCTGATCTCTGAGTAAAACGGAGAGACAGTACGCCAGCTTCAAAGGTGAGATGCTCGCAGTGGTATGGGCAGTGCGCACGTTGAGGCAGTACTTGCATGGAGTCCACTTCACCTTGGTGACCGACCACTCACCGCTCGCCACCCTGATGGAGAAGGCCGATCTCCAAGGGCAACATCTACGCTGGGCAATCAGCTTACAGGAGTTCGACTTCACGGTGCAGTACCGTCCAGGAGCCAAGAACAGCAACGCTGACGTGCCGTCTCGCTACCCACTGCCGTCCACGACAGATGAGACTGGAGCAAGGCATGAGAGGGAGAAGGTGACTGCGCTTCACGCAGGCGTGGGGGAAGTTCACACGAAGGACTTCTGTGACCACTTGTGCCTTATGTTGGCTGGGGATGCTTCCCCAGGGGAAGAGGCCACGCCAGAGGTGCAGGTTGCCAACTACTGCAGGATGGCTGCCATGGAGCAGCTGGGTACAGGACCAGTGCATCGTCTGTTCGATCTGCACTACCACGAGGAATTAGAATGCAATCATGGGGACATGTTCGACACTGACTTGCCCGAGCTGGTGACCGACTCCGGGAGGCTAGCCAGAGCAGCTTGGAAGGCGCTGAGCCTGGTTAGGCCAACGCGAGGCACGCATGGCGAGGGAAGCCCTGCTGTGTACAGCAATGAGTACTTTGAAGGTGAGCGCATCCTGAAGCCCGAGAAGGTCGACACCAGGGCGCTGAGCAGCCGATTCTTCTCGCAAGCTCGGCAGGAAGGCGTGGTGTGCTACGAACCATGTGGAGGCCTATGTGCTGGGCTAGAAATGTTGCTCCGCAGTGGGATGAAGGTGGATCGCTACCTGTATCAGGACATATCCCCGAGCAGTCAGACGGTTGCCAGAGCCAGGTGTGCGGCATTGCTGAGACGATACCCTGACCTCATCTCGCCCCATGCAATAGAGCTTGGGGCTTTACCCCAAGATCTGCGCGAGACCACCAGCGCCGACTTCATACGAGCAAGAGCTCTTCAAGGACGCCAGTGGGTCATGGTATGTGGGTTCCCATGTCAGGATCTCTCCCCTGCTGGAACACTCACAGGCCTGGATGGCAGGCACAGCAAGTTGTTTTATGAAGTGGTCAGGCTTCTGTCCACACTCCAGCAGCTGCAGCGGCAGAGGCCTCCAGGCTATATCCTGGAAAATGTTTCTCCGTTGTCACATAGACCTGGAACCAAGATCAGGGACGAGGTGTTCCCGTACATTGCCAGCGTCATTGGTAGACCAGTGTCCTTTGATGCAGCACAAGCAGGCGCTTACGCACATCGATTGCGAGCGTATTGGAGCAACTTGTTCCAGAGCCACCAGTTTCGCTCCGTCATGAGCAAGGTGGTGAGACCAGAAGGACGAATTGTATCGTCAATCATATGCAAGGGCTGGCATCCCAGGCCAGTGATAAGGACAGACCGCGCGCCTCACTACGTGGTGAACGTGGTGGGAGAACCATTGAGGGCATTACCCACCATCATGGCGACGCAAGGGTCAAGAGCGTTCAGAAGAGCGAGGATGGACACCGTGGTGCGCAACCAGGACGGCGAAGACGCCGAAGAAGAATCTCGAGAAGTGAACCTCGAAGAGAAGACGCGAGCCATGGGCTACAGCGCAAGTGAGCTACGCATGGCCGATGGCCTAAGTGACGTAGAATTGGCGAGCATTCTGGGCCTGGTCATGGATCGCAGAGCAATGGAACTGCTGATGGCAGTCGCAGAAGCAAGCAGGAAGGGGCTTCCTCACAGCAAGGAATCCCCAGAGGCGGAGAATTCCCCAGGACAGCCCATCGCTGTAGACAACAACTGGGCAGACCACGAGAGGTCGGACCTTCAGCAGAGGCAAGCTTTGCTGGCGGAATGCATGGGTTGAGAATTCGAACGCATATACCCGGCAGGTGGCGAAGACCATGACCCACCGCGACTGGGAGGAGAAGCTGCGGATAATGTGCTCGCAAGGGCAGAAAGGCGCAGAAGGAATTGGAGCCCAGCGGCAGAAGGCTGGAACCAAGAAGAAGAAGAAGAACGAGTGGCAGCTCTATACCATGGCGCAGTATCGTCAGAGGCATGAGAACCACTTCGTGAAGGAGGGCGCAACCTCAGCAGCGCACGTGGATGTGCCTGCCTGGAGTCCGCCTGCCAGAGAGTCAGAGATGAGGCTCCCCAGGTTGGCGTGTACCACCAGATTCGAGGACCTGATGGCCAGCGTGGCTGAGCAGCAGGTAGATCGTGACAAGCATCGAGATGTACACGATGATGCATGGTGCCTCAGATGGTTGAAGTCCAATGGCAGAGTGAGGTTGCCCGAAGAGGAAGTTCGTCGAGTAAGGAGGCGAGCAGCACGACATCGATGGGACGAGGCCACGGACGAGATCTACATGGTCACTATGTCGGGCAAGGAGGTGAGAATACCTAAGCCTGCTGACCGTCTCGCGTTGGTCAAGGAATACCACTCCAGAACGGGACATTGGGGCATAAGGCGGACGCAGCATCTTTTGTGGCAGCGCCATTGGTGGGCCGATTTGAAGAAAGACGTGGAGGCTGTGGTCACTCAGTGTGAGACCTGTCAGCGTGTGAAGACTCATTATGCGAGAGAGGAGGCATGTTTGTCCCCCCTTGAGATCGTGTCGTTCATGTATCGCTGGTCGCTGGATTTGGCATGGCCTTCGAGGAGAGAGACCAAGTCTGGCAACAACCGAGTGCTCATCATGACCGAGCACTACACCAGGTTCATAGTCTGCGTGCCCATTCCCGACAAGGAGGCGAGCACCATCGCAGCGGCATTTCGCAGTCATGTCCTGGCTGTGTTTGGTGCGCCAGCAGAATGCTTGGTGGATGGAGGCAAGGAGTTTGAAGGCGAGTTCAAGCAGTTGTGCAGAGATTGCCTGATTGACCGGCGAGTCACCTCGCCAGACTCACCAGAAGGCAATGGGCTGACCGAGCGAGTGGTACGCACGATGAAGTTCTGCTTTAAGAAGCTTGCCTTGGAGAAGGGTCTCGATTACGAGTGGGATGAGCAGCTCTGGCCACTGGTGCTGAGCTATAATGCAGCACGCCAGGAGTCCACGGGGGTGGCGCCGTTCACCATGTTGTTCGCCCAAGAGGCAGTAGTGCCGCCTGATTTGAAACAGGCACCCAGCATAGATTTTGCTGTTGAGGTCGAAGATGAGAAGGATGCCAGAGTCAAGGACCTCCACCAGAGAGCACAGGTGGTGAGGCGATTGATGGTACACGCTGGTTGCAGCCTGGAGGTCGCACAGCATCGTGATACATTACATTACGAAGGGAGAAGGGGTGGGGGCTACGAGCCTAGTCCACACCAGTTCAAGGTGGGCGATTTCGTCTACATCAGGCAGAAGCCCCGCAGCGGCATGGAGGTCGCGACCAAATCCGCCATCCTGAAGCTGGTCAAGATACAGCGAGATGGTGTGGTGGTGCTTGAGGACGCCACCAAGTTAAGAGAGAAGAGCACCGTGCAGAGCATCGCGCCATGTCACCTACAGGTGAAGGATCAGTATGACTGCAGTGCAGCTGTTCCCAGTAAGCACCTAGCATGTGAAGTTTGCAGGAAGACTGATGGGGAAGCAGAGATGCTGTTGTGCGACGCATGCAACAGGGGGTACCACTTGTGGTGTCTGACCCCAGCACTGGATGGAGTACCAGAAGGCGAGTGGCTATGCCCCATGTGCTCAGGCACGGGGAGGCAAGCCGCCAATGCCGAGGTGCAGACCCAGAAAGACGAGAGCTCTGGTGCCCTAGAGGACAAATTGGGCATGAAGGAGCAGCAATTGAATGAGAAGCTGTCGGCGGAGATGCGCCTGTTGCCAGCAGACGTGGGTCCTCGTCGGGTGGTGAAGGGAAACAAGTTCCAGCCTTGGCATGCCATTTCATCAAGAGAGATGCTGTTGAAGGAGGAGGACATGTTCTTGGGCATGCCTGATCAGATTGACTGGGGAAGACAGGACAAGCTCTCTGAGGCTGTGCAGGTCTTCATGCCAGGGCATTGGAATGAGGGGCATCGCACGGTGCTGAGCAAGAAATATCGGGAACAGAAGGCTATGGCAAGACATCTGAGGGATGCACCTCTTATGCCTGCGCTGGCTGAAGAAGAAGTTGAAAGACGAGGAGAGCTGAGGCACATGACTAAGGCTCAGGTGAGAGAAGCTAGCGCGCTGCAGTGGGGGCTCGAACTGGTTATCACAGTGCCCTCTGAGGTGAGGCGTTTGGCGACAGAGGTGGACTGGAAGTCCGTCAATGGCGTGTGGGACCCGTGGGCAGGCACTGGGGTCATCAGTGAGGTGATGGTAGAGCAATGGCCGCAGTTGAGATTCATGAACAATGACTGGAACTCTCAGTTGGGTTGGCCTGAGGCGCATGATGCACTTCAGCCGGGTAATTATCGCATATGGAAGGAGAAGTATGGTGTCTGTGACGCAGTGGTGACTTCGCCTTGGTTTGCAGCGCTGGATATCGCGTTCCCGTTGGCAGTAATGGCCAGTCGTGTGGTGGCATGTGTCCATGTTCCATCTTACTATTTAACAGACATGACTGAGAGCAGGGCTGCGTACTTCAGACGATTGAGTCAGACAGGACGCTTGCATGTGATTGGGCATCTGGAACATGGACCTATTGGCCGCAGGTGTATGTGGGTCTTGGTGTTCAAGAACCCACTGGTCAGAGCCAGAATGTTACAAGGCGGAGAAGGTGAAGGCATTGGTATGTTCACTTTCAGTTTGGGCAAGTTCATGGCAGATGGTGATACGACCCAGTATGCTGAGCAAGCCCACATTTGAGTCTGTGCTACTGCATGCAGCAGCTACAGATGGGGGATGTTGGAATCTGGGCTTGCATGTAAGAGTTCAGCGTTCGATAACAGGGTATCAGAATTTTAAAAAATTTGTAGCTCTACGATCTTATGCTGTGTTGAGAATTGCTCGATCAGTTACCGGCACCAGTGGGTATTAATGATGCTTATGATCAGTCGCGAGTGTTAAGTTCGTTCGATTCCGAGATTGTACCATCATATGTACGCGTTTGCGACAGCTGTAACAAACGCCGGCTTCTCATGGTACCGCGCCGGGTTTGTTCAGCTGGTGACACGCATGACAGTGGTGACAGCATGACATGCTTTACGAAGATGACCATCTGTGAGATACGGACTCGTCAGAGAAGATATAGTCACCATCAGGTGACCAGAGAATGATAAGACGAAGATGGCAGTGACTCCTTTGCCGCTGACGTGTCAGTCAGAATGCGGTAAACGGTAACATTGTTAGAGCTGGCATGGGATAATGACTTTCCATTGGCCAGATGAAGATTTAAGGGCTAGAACCCGTTACAGTTTTGGGAAATGTGACAGGACATTGAGATATGAGTAGGCTCTGACCGAAGGTCAGGCTAGTGGACTCATTATTGTTTTGCCTTCGCAAGTACTAGGTGGCTGTTCGCGTGCCAGTGCTAGAGTGCTAAGACAGTTCTGCTCACAGCTTTTGTACACACAATAATTCGTATTTTGTGATATAATATCAATTTTGACGGATATATTTTACTGCTGTTTTCATACCTTTTCAATGTTGGAATCTGGGCTTGCATGTAAGAGTTCAGCGTTCGATAACAGGGTATCAGAATTTTAAAAATTTTGTAGCTCTACGATCTTATGCTGTGTTGAGAATTGCTCGATCAGTTATCGGCACCAGTGGATATTAATGATGTTTATGATCAGTCGCGAGTGTTAAGTTCGTTCGATTCCGAGATTGTACCATCATATGCACGCGTTTGCGACATTATATCTACCCGTTTCTCGTTGTTTTCCGATAAGAGTTTTTAGATTCACATCGAACCAATCCTCGTCTAACGGGATACGTTGTGGGTCACTAATTAAGACATCGGCATCTTTTAAACCCGACACATCACTTCCTCGTTGTGCAATGATAACCTCGTCTCTTAACTTGTGTTTTAAAACAATTGCATTTCTATCCGACAAGTCTTTATCCAAGTCGTAACTCGGCAAATCTAACATTGCATTTTGAAAACGTTGTGGGCTTTCCTTCTTAAATGCATATGCATACGAAAGCTCACTCGCTCTAGCCATTTGAGCCATCCTCTCGTCATCTTTAGTGATAGTGTTTTTGCCTATTATACGTTGACCTAACGAGGTTTCTTTTGTCATTTCTTCAAGCAATTTGCCGTATTTTGTTTTTAGAAATCGATTATGAGCTTTATCTACTTTACTCAAACGTGTCGAGGTTGTCGGCTTTAAGGTATCTATGTCATATTTTGGCTTATTAGTGATTCCGGGCTTGGTTAGAACATTTTTGCCTTTGTTTTTGATAACGAGGGTTTTGGGTTTTTGATTTGTAACTTCATCATTTGTTGCCGTTCTTTTCGGTTTGGACACAAATGTGTTGTCTAATGTTCTATAGTTGAAAGCACCAAATGGTTTTTGGCATTTATTTTGGTCGGGATTTTCAAAACAACTTGTCATTATTATATACTTTCAATATATATATATATATATTTAGGGAGTTTTAAAAGTATACACCGACGAATTTCCGGAAGGACCTTTGGACGATGATGGATAACCGCCGCTTGGAGGAGTAAATGTGGATACCGAAGGATAGTTAACGGCGCCACTACTCATTGGTTTCATTTGATAACGTCTCTCGGGCATCGCTCTATTTAACATCGCTTCCGATTTTAGAAACTCGGTAAATTGGATGTCGTCCGCAAATGTCGAAGTTTCGGGGAGAGCGTATGCCGAGACAATTGGGTGTCGTAGACGAATGTGACCTTGTGTTAAATGGTCCGTGTGACGAGATGCAAATGAATACAATTTATTCATTTGCTGTTCATCGTTTAATGAGTTGCCCCGTTTATCTCTCATCGTCGGAATGGCTGTGGTTGACTTTGCTTGTCGAGTTTTGGTGGGTGTATGAAAGGTCGCACCATCAGATTCATTTCGGAGAAATGACTTAAACTCGTCCATCAAGTTGTGCCGATTGAGCCAACTTATTCCTTCCGATGGTGAAGCTATTGTTTTTGAAATGACTTTTAAATTTTCGATTTCCGCTTTACTTTTGAATTCTT
>LGRX02028411.1:0-21439 GCA_001247695.2 Cymbomonas tetramitiformis
GACTTGCCCGAATGCAGACGTATCCCTGCATCCCCCAAAGTGCGAAGCACGGCTTCCACATCCTTGATGTGCTGCTCAGCGGTGTCTGAGTATATGCACACGTCATCGACGTACGCCACCGTGCAGTGTTGCAGGTGACGTAGCTCGTAGTCCATGATCCTGATGAAGGCTGCGGTTGCTCCAGCTGCTCCAAACGGCATGGATGTGTAGCGATAAAGCTGGTTGCCCCACCAGAACGCTGTCTTGTCCCTGTCCTCCTCAGTGGTCATGGGAATCTGGTGGAACGCCTTGGTCGCGTCCAGGGTAGTCTTGAACTTGGCCTTGGCCACGCGCTGGTAGAGCTCTTCTGGGCGATGTGGTAACGTGTTATCCTTGAGCGACAACCGGTTCGTATTCCGGAGGTCGACGCAGAATCTCGTCGAGGTCCACTGTCCAGTGTCGTGATCCTTCTTCCCCGCGACCACCACGTTGCTGGCGTGCCTGCAGTGCTGCGAAGCCGGCTCGATGAAGCCATATTCCAGCAGTTCCTTGCAGTGCAGGTCGATGATCTCCTGCTCTCCCGGGCTGTACTTCCTCGGTCGTTGGTAAGCTACCTTAGTCTCGTCCTTGAAAGGGATGGCGAAGGTCGCATGTGTCGCGCCCCCATGGTAGCCTTGGATGTCCTGCGGCTTGTTGGCGAAGCAGTAGCTGCACCTCCTTACCACGTTGCGCATCTCCTCCCAATTCTCCTCGGTGAACTCGGGGTGTCCTCCAAAGGTGGCATTGAGCTCGGTGTCCAGCCACGCGGCCTCGTCCTTGGTGACCCTGGTCGTGCCCCCTGGCTGTAACGTGTCCAGCACCGTGTGTGGGAGCACCTCATCCTGCTCTGCCACCATAGCCTCCCATCCGGTGTCCCATTGGCGCGAAGTCCTCTGGTCTTCCCAGGCGGTCCTGGCAGATCTGATCGGCGAGCTCGAGCACGTTTCCATCGTCAGCACGCCCTGAGGCTCCCCAGGGGCCACGACGGCCACCCAAGCAGCCACCGCTAGCAGCAGCAAAAGTTTTAAAATTCTGCCGGTACCCACTGGCTTAACTGGAGGGTGAAGGGTCAGTATGCAAGTCAACATCTTCCACCCCCCTTGCATACGGCCCAGGCCTCCTCCCGCAGCCACGTAGGCCACCAGCGCCAAGACTGACATCACATAGACCACGCGCGCCACCTGGTAGCAAGCGGCTGTGAACTGCAGGCGTTGCAGTCGAGCGGCAAAGCGCGGCTTCTGCATGCGCCGCGGAACAGCGGCCAGCGTAGCCGGCCCTGCGGCCAAGATCCGCTGGGCGACCGCCAGCGTGCGGCCCACCTGAGTCTTCAGCGCGGCGAATGTGCCACCATCTTGAATCAAGCCGGAGCATGGCAACCCATGGCGGACAATGTGGGCGCCAACTGTCAAGACGCACCCCAGAGTGACGGCCATGTGCGTGAAGTGCATGGCGAGCATGGCGAGGCAGAACCGTATCAACGGCACGTACCACAGCCCACGTCGAGCGTGGTGGAGCCCAGCTACCTCAAGAGCACCCTTGGTTAACAGCAGTAAGTGCTTGGCCAGCTCCAACAGCACTCGCAGAGGCGCCTGTTGATGTGCCCATGGCTCGAGTGGCGTTGCGCGCACGGCCCACAGCGCGCGTGCTATGGCTCTGCGGGGCGCGTCAGCGTGGAATGCCCAGCAGGCGCCGACCTCACCAAGAAATCTGAATACCTCCATAGCCATCCATACTGCCATCACTGCAAAATGAGGCAGCTGCGGCCAATGCAAGCGCACGAACACCCCCATGAGCAGGAAGCACACCTGAGTGCGCTTCGCCCGCCTATCATCGGCGGGCTGCGTGCCCGGCTTGACGCCGGGGCTGCTTCTCAGTGACGGGCGCGCCGGGCTGCAGCCGGCCCGGTGCCCCCTTGAAAAGGCCCCAGTGCGCTCTCCCTTCTCCTCTCCTCCCAGATCTCATCATAACTTTGGCGTCTTTGGGGAGCACGCGATGCGCCCATGCCGGCATGCCGACCGCGAGCCGCGTCCTGACGATGAGCGCCTTCCCTGGGGCTCGGAGACCTCCTCCTGCGCTGACCAGCCCGTGGTGAACGCTGCTGTGCGGCACTCTCAGTGGGACTCTGCGGGCGCGCTGCAGGATGGCCTGAAGGTCGAGTGTTGACATGCGCAACGAAGCCACTGGAACGCTCCGGGCTGCTTGGTGCTGTAGAGCTCGGGGTTGATGGCACGTACGAAACGGAAAGGTCCTGCTCTTGTGCAGCTGGAGGCACGGCTTCAGTCTGCTGCGTGCAGATGGAATGTGTCGGGGATCTCAGAATGTCGTTGATTGAATGGTGCTCAGGTCTCTGTGCCATGTTGCACTCCAAGCCCATGGTTGATATCCCGCCGAGAACTCGGCCAGAGTAGGGTGTCGGCGCGGTCGTGGCTTGCGTGCCCATGGTTGATATCCCGCCGAGAACTCGGCCAGTGTAGGGCGCCGACGTGGTCGTTCTCGCTCCAATCCTCGCAGTTGCGTGGGCAGTACGCGGTCGTTCTTCATATTCTCTGATGATCGCCTGACGTGCCCGTATCGATTCCGAGAGAGTTGTTATGGTGAGGTGGTTCGCCGCGACCTCGGCCTCCCTCTGCGCCAAGCTGGAAGACAGCCCAATCAGTCTTTCACTGATGACCTCCACGCTGTCTTCATCCTCTGTCAGCGGCGATGGCGTCCTGGTGCGACCCGTGTGAGTGCTCGCACCCTCAACAGCCGCAAGGTCGGAAGAGTATCCTGGGTTGCTGCCATCTCCCTCCTCACTTCCTGCATCTTCTCCCTCGATTGGGTCCAGGCACCTTATGAAGTCGTTTCGAAGACGCGCCTGCACCTCTGCTCGACGTGCCTCAGCCAGCAACGCCGGGCCCACCGAGGATATGAACGCAGACAATGGTTCTCGGTGCATCACCGCCACCTTGTTCCAGGTCTCCCAGCTGCAGCAGTCGAACTTGCGCGTGCCTGAGGTGAGGTACTCCAAGGTGAACGCCATGCTGCTGGGTCCCAGCTCACTGTAGTAGCGATTGTCCTCAAAGAGGTAATACACGGCCTTGGACCGGGCGTTGGCACGGGTCTTGAAAACCCGTAGAGTGCCCTGCCGTGGGCCATCGCTCAAATGGCCTCTGGCGATCTCCAAGAGCTGGGTGCGATCGACCAGATGCTCCATATGCTTCTGCAAGGTGCCGAGGAGTCCTCCCGTGCAGCCTTTCGACTGCCCACCCAGAGGCAGAAACTCTCCCCTTTGTCCCACTCCTGCGGAGGAGGCGTACTGGTGCAGGGTCTGGCTGCTGAGTCGCTGCGTGTGCACCCCCTTTCCTCGCTCCGCGAAGGGCTTCCCAAGCTGGAACTCGATCTCTCCCATGAAGCAACGGTACTGGACGAGGAAGACCGTCTGTCCATGCAACGCCATGAACTCCGAGATCTCTCCCAGGTCCAGCCAGTTGGCTTCTCCAGTTGTGTTCTCGCTGCGAGTGGGCGACTCCGGCTCGTAGGTGCCCTGGAACACTGCAGCGTGATACTCCAACATGGCAGGGTCGAAGGTGCCGTTGGGCCAGGTTGGATGTCGTAGACGAAGCGGTGCTGAAGATGGTGGCTGTGCGGAGCCAGATGGCCCTGCCTCATCCCCCCTGACCGTCTTCGACGTCCTGAGAGTCTTGGATGCGCGCACTGGAGGGTTTCTTCTGGCCCCATAAGTATCCAGCGAGTCCTGTGCTTGCTCCTCTATCTTGCATGCACCGAGCATCACTCTCGTGTTGTCCCCCAGGTGCAGGTACTCCACAGCGGCGGCGTTCGTGCTAAACACCTCGCCATTGCCTCCTTCCCCATCTGTCACCGGGTAGAACTTCCCCACCTTGTCCGCTGCGTCTGACAGCGTGAGCTGCGGGATCACATTCACCTCGCTCGTCACCTCCATATCGTACCTCACCTTCAGACGAGCTCGAAGGTCAGCGATGTCCACTCGCTGTACGTACTTTAGATGCTGGTACTGCCAGCGCTGGTCCTTCTCATAGTAAAAAGGCAGCTGGAACTCGCCAGTCATCTTGCCCATGGGGTTCATGATGGTGACGCCTTCCATGGTGTGACGCACCATGCGCTCCATGAGATCCCATTGGGCGCGAGAGTGCTCGCTGAGTACGCAGAACTGGCGCGCCACCTTGTCCCACATGAGCTTGCCCGTCACGACTCCTGGGTACGTCTGATGGGTGTTGAGGGCCTCCTGAACACTCGCCATCGTGTACCTTCCAGCCTCCCGATGTGCACCACAGTCAGGGAGTGACACCTGCTCGTTGTCCTTCCTGCCGCTCGGCCTCGTGGTCCAGGTTTCTGAGGGTATCTTCGTCTCCTTGTCAACCTTCTGGTCCACCAACGTAAAGTCGGGCCACAGTAGCTCCGTCTCCAGGATGGTCTTGTATTCTCCACATCGCGGGAACTTGACCTGCACAAATCCTGCGTCTACACCACCTCCATCGCCCTCTTCGCAGAGTGTGCACAGACGAGCATAGCCCGTGCGGTCGATGTACAAGCGCTGCTGAGACCAGCTACTCTCCTTGTCTTGGTAGTCCCACGGGTTCACTGCCATGCCCCCCCATGGCTGTACGCTGGCCAGCTTGAAGGCAGCTTCGCTCTCGGCCTCCTGCGCCGGCGTGAGGTCTGGATAGCGAGGGTCTGACTGAGTTGTGGTCAGGCTGGCTGGTGTGCGGGACCCCCTCGCATCTGGCTCTTCAGCACTGGACCACTCACCTCTGGTCGCCACATTGGCTTCCCGCTGGCTGCGTGATGATGCTTGTAGCATGCCCAGCATCTGGTCTGTCAAGGACGTACCAGGCGGCGGAGGTTCGTACGTCGAGCCCTCGGTGTGCAAGCCGACTCGCCCAGTGAGCTCGACTTGCATTATCGAGCTGGGTCTCAGGAAGCCCGCCTCCACCATGGACTGGCAGCGCGCCTCAAGTCTCTCCCTCTCATCCGAGTTGAACCTTCTCAGCCTCATCTCCTCTAGCCATGACGCCAGGCTTTCCATCAGCTCGGGGTGGTTTCGCGAGAATGCACAAGGTGCAGGCGCACACCTCTCCCCTGCGAGGGCCAGACGGTCTTCCCCCCTTGCGACCAGGGACACTGCTTCACGTGGTGGTAGCTCGCACTCATCAAAAGCGTGGGCAAGAGTGCGCGCTGTCGTGGCATCAACGTCGAAGATCTCGGTCGCCAGGCACACTCTCGGGTCTTCATTCCGCTTGCTCCTTGCATCGACGGGCGGCGTCAACTCGATCAATGGCAGCGTGACCTTCTCCTTCATACCCAGTGACACCGCGGCCTCAGAAGTAGCAATGCCTCTGTAGAGGTCGATGGTCAACTTGAGGGCGTTCTTCAGGGGTCCAGTGCCCACCAAGAAGTCCCACGTCGTGTCATTGGTGTAGGTGACGAAGGCGTGGAGCCGATGCAGAGTCATGTACGGCGTGCCCGCGGCGAGAACCACATCCACGTAGCAGTACTTCGTGAATTCCGCAGGGCTGCCATCACATCTCGCCACCCTGGCCCCTGTCTCTGCATCAAAGATGGTCAAGCCCAACCTGTTGGCTGTCCTGATTGGGATAATGTTGCAGTTGGCCCCCGTGTCCAGGAGAAGCGCTTTGTACAACATAAGCAGGCCTCCAGAGGCCATCAGCGCCATCCCTTGTGCCAGAGACTCGTT
Source organism: Cymbomonas tetramitiformis (assembly GCA_001247695.2). Lineage (NCBI taxonomy): Eukaryota > Viridiplantae > Chlorophyta > Pyramimonadophyceae > Pyramimonadales > Pyramimonadaceae > Cymbomonas > Cymbomonas tetramitiformis. The sequence continues at coordinate 5,735 of LGRX02028411.1, forward strand.
CAGGAGCTTGCATACGGGCTGGACCTGCGCCATGGCAGTGAGCTGTTCCTCTGTAAGACCACTGAGCATCTTCTTCTTCAATAGCTCGTACGCCTTAGCGTCCATGGTCCCTGCGTGCAGCTCACCCCTCTCGCTGAAGTCTCTCACCCCGTAGCTATCCTGGACGGTGGCCGCTGCAGCTGTTACACGCACCGTCGTCCTCTCCTTCCTGGGCTGCTCCACCATGTCCTCCGGCATCTCATCCAGAGGAATCTCTTCTTCGTCACTGTCGTCGCCCGACTCCATGCCCGGGCAGTCATCATCCTCGTCGCTGGTGTCCTGGCAGTCTGCTGCTGAGGCTGTTGGCACGGGGAGCTGGTCGTTCTCAGCCAGTTCCACCAAGGTCTCCACACCCCTTGGAGCTGATATGCGACCTTCTGCTACGAGTCCAGCAGCTAGCTTGCGGAAAGCTGCTCCCAGGCTCTTGATCACGGAGGCCATGAGCTGAACCTTCCTCTGCATCTCGTCTGCCGCAGGCGCCATGGGCACCTGTGCGTCTGCCTCGTACTCCTCGGGTGTCTTCACTGGGAAGCCCCTCATGCGCTGGGTACTTCCCAGGGCTACTGCTGGAGCCGCCGTGAGTTCAGACTCCACACTCTTGCACAGCGTCTCGGGGAGTGCCCCCAGACCCAAGGTGTTGAGAGCGCTCGAGAGCTCCTCTTCGCCCATCTCCTTGGCCATGGCTGTGAGTAACTCGGTTGGAGGGCCAGACGACACTCCTACCCCTGCGCTGCCATGGTGGTGCGCGCATGTGTCGACGGTGTGCGTCTCCCTCTCCGCGACGTGCGCTGCGACTGGTTCCCCGTCGGAGCCCTCATCCTCGGATAGCACCTGCGACTTCACGCTGCCCGCACGACTGGCCGTCTTCCTAGCAGCCACCATGCCCTGGTACTCTGCTTTCAGCGCCTCGGGATTGCCAGTGGTGCTCTTCTGTTTGTCCTCCGGTAGCTGTTTGGCTCTGTACTTGTCCTTCTCTTCGTTGGACAGCTGCTGCCAGTCCGTCACCAGGATGCCCCAGTCAGAGTTCTTGAAGCGGTTCTTCAGGTTATACATGCGCAGAGCGGCGTTCTCCGCGTCCCACCACTTGCTGGAACCAAGCCTGCTTTCGTGGAATCCAGCAGGCATCTTGACGTGTTTATAACCACTCCTGCACTGCTCGGGATCGGACTCATGCCAGCCCCCTCCAAAGCAGCGCAAGCACTTGGGTTTGTCGTTCGTACGCACGCCCTCTGCTGGCGGTGGCGTCTTGTTGTAGGAGGCCTTCTTAGCTCTTTCGGCCACATTCACCTCCTTCTTCATCTTCTTAGAAGGTGATGCTTCTACCTTCTTGCTGTTCTCCGGTTCGCCTGACTGAGTTACCTCAGAGGACTCAATCTTCTTGATCGAGTTCTTTATGGCCTTGAGGTCAAGGCCATGCTGTCGCGCCTCCCAGGTGGAGTACTGGCAGCCACATCGTCTGGTGATCTCCTGGAGGAAGGTGAGGATCCAAGACTCTGCATCGCCCTTGAGTTTGTCTTGAACCTCGACGATGGCCTCCAGGTCCTTCCAGGTCACCCGATTGGGTGGCGGGAACTGTGCCCTCAGTTGCTCCTTCACCCGCGTCTGGAAGATCTTGATGCGCAGGTTGTCTACGCAGTCCTCGATGAAGGTACGCAGCTCTTCATCGCTCAACACCTTCCCAGTGTTGAGCTGCATTTCCCTGCGTTGGCACATCTTCATGTAGGTCAGCCCATCCTGCCCCACCTCCTGTGGCTTCTGTGTCAACAGATCCACTTTCTCTTGAGTCCCTTTCATCATGAACTTCTTGTCAAGGGCAGCGATGAAGCCCCTGAGCGCATAGAAGTACTGGGTATCGCGGGTGCCATCACGTCCCGTCAGGCCTTTCAGGGAGGTTCCATCAGTCAGATATTCGTCGGAAACCTCCCCTTGGGTGTCTTGGTTTGTCACTGGCCTCGCTATCACCCACGTGGTGCCAGCGTTCATCTCATTGAAAGGGGGTCTAGCGCACGGGATGGTACCCTCGAGTGGGCCATGCTCGCTAGTGTCCTTCAGGACTCGGTCCATGTTGGAGGTCACTACCCCCCCTCTTTCGTAGTTCTCGCGCCACCAGCTGAGAGCTTGTGAGTTCTCTCCAGCCAGACACGCAGGGATCATGTCCCACAGATATTCAAAGTCAGGGGGAGTCTCTCTCAGAGTCTTCATCTGTGCTTCGGTGAGAGTGCCAGCCCCGGACCTGAGCCTCTTCCTGACGTTGGCGTTGTGCTGCCGTACGAAGTTCTCGCACATGTCGGCGAACTCCCTCAGGAACTTGGGCCGATCTTCTTCCTTGGTGCCCGTGTAGTTGGGCAGTGTACCAAGGTTGACACGAGCGTAGTCAGTATACTCCATGTCTTCTTCAAAGATTGCTAATGGCTCCTGGGCTTGGGCTTGCAGTTGGACTGGTGCTTGTGCCTCAGGCTGTACTAGTGCTTGTGCCTCAGGCTGGCCACCGGCAGCCCCTTCCTCTCCCTCCAGCTCTGAGAAATGCTGGCTCACTCGTATCGCCCTCTGGGCACGCCTTTCTGCCCGTTGCTGTTCCTCGCGGTCAGCCTTGGATTCCGTTGCTACCTTTCTGGTGAAGAAGAAATACTGGTGTGAAGGCTCTTTTCACTCCACACTTCCCAGCTTACCAGTACGGATGAATCCGTCCCTGGCCTCACCTTTCAGTGCTTTGCTCTAAGTAGCAATCACTGCCAGCATAATCTCGTCCACGACTGGTGAGCAAGGTTCCATCTGTGACCCGGTCTTATATTGGCTCTCCCAGATGTCCAGCAGGGTTGCCTCTGCACTTAGTGTCTCTGGTCCACGCAGTAAGTCAGTAGAACGCCAGCATAAGTCAGGTGACCACAAAGAATGCTGTCGTGAAGATGCCCACTGACAGTCCTGTTTCGCTCCACGCCTTCAGGCGTACGAGTACGGATGAATCCGTCCCTGGCTTTACCGTCTGGTGCTTTGCTCCAGCAGGATGTCACTTCCCGAAATAGCCCAGTACATAATTCTCAACGCTGCAATCATGTTCGTAAAATTAGCAACTGGTTCTGCTGTGACCGCTGTCGCTGTACTTCGCAAGACTGGTGAACTTCGAGTGTCGCAACAGCCTGCTTCACTCAACCTCTTCCAAGGCTTACCAGTACGGATATCTCCGTCCCTGGCATCACCATTCAGAGGTCTCGTTCTTCAGGACTGCTGTTGAACTCTCAGCATTACAGACGACATGTCTGTAATAAGGCACATTTTTTGTTTTGAAAAAGACTGTTAATTACAGTTCTGACGCAGTCGCACAAGGGCAAGTCCACAAATGTATATCTTTACAAGCATAAGAATACTGTATCTTATTAATTATCTCATAACACTGCTGTTTTCGCGGTCTCAAGCGAGTCCTGGTTATTCTCGGAATCACTGTTACGAAGGCAAAACAAAAATGAGCGTCTGGCTCACCCTGCTGCGCCGCCCCACTTATTCTCGCTATCTCCAAACAAGTGTAACACCCATCCGTATTTCCGTATCTCGTCACTGTCATAACTCCTCGCGCGTATCGTACTGCGCGTGTCATACGTTCGTCACAGAGACTGCTACAGCAAGTGTCACAACCCGGCTGAGGTACACGATAAGCCGTGGTTTGTGACAAGAGACCCTCTGCCATCGGTGATCGAGGTGGCTGCTTATCCGTGTCTATGCTGAACTTAGCACACAGATCTGTGATGCTCCGCTCGTGTGAAAGCTCAATTCTGGTCGGGTATGACTCTCCTGTAGGAAGTGTCTCAGTCTGAACATCAACTCTGAGCTGGAGGAACTGGTTGAGGACACCAGAGTAGGTGGCCTGAAATGTGGACATGATGTCAGTGTGAAAGCGGGCTCTGGACAGCTCATCGGCACAAGCCACAATGAAGTCATCAACATAGATGAGGACTATGAAGAGCTGAGTGTCAATCCAGCCGATGTATAGGCACTCGTCATATGTGGACCTGCAGAGTGTAGGGTAGCGGTCTGTCATGAATCTGTGTGCGGTCTCTGACCAGAGTCTGCCTGAGGTCCGATGTCCGTAGAGTGCCTTCTTCATATAGGCACCTACATATCCTTTGGGATGAATGTACCCCTTCGGAAACCTGACATAGTACCGCTCATCCTCAGGTATTAGAGCCTGGAGGAAAGCCTGAGAGACATCATAGTGGTATGGCATGAGTCTGTGTTTCAGGCAGAGCGCTAGTAGGAGTCTGAAGGTGGTGAGCTGAGGTGTAGGGGCAAAGGTCTCCGCCTCCTCATAGAAGGTACGGTCCATGTCTCCTCTGGTGGTGCATCTGGCCTTGAACTTGTCAAGGGAGCCGTCTCGTCAGCTTCTTGAGCTTAAAGACAAACTTACTGGGGAGGACGGTGGAGCCTGGGGGGAAGGCGGTGACTGGATCGGCCCTGTCTGGCTGAAGTATGCCGTCAATCTCTGACTGAATGGCTTTGTGCCACTGTCTCCAATTAGGGCTGAGCCGAGCATGTCTGTATGTGACAGGGTCTGGCTCGTCCATGAAGGCATCACTCGGGAAGTCTGCGGGGTCTGAGTCTGCGTCCCTGAGGGCAAGGAGCATGGCCTTCTGATCTGGGGAGATGATGACAGCATCGGTGTCAGCATACTGGGTGGAGTGTGAGTCAGCAGAGTCGAAGTACACCTGGTATCTGTGCTGGACCTGAGGCTTATGGTCTACAGACACGATGCCTTCAGGGTGATACTTCTGTCGGTCAGCTGGCTTAGCCGAGCACATAGCAAAACACGGGTAAAAGACATTAGGTGCCCCTGACGGCGCGATCAAACGCGCCCTTCCGCGAAATCGGCAGGAGCTCGGCCATTGTTGCTCCTGACACAGTAACCTGCCGAGCATCAGCCGGGCAGGCCTGCTTCTTGCGCTTGTTGCTGCCGGCAGCCGGCGGTCCCTCGTTACGGTTGGATTTCCGGGGTTCAGCTGCAGTGCTCTTTGGCGCGGCGACTGGCAGGAGACACACTGAGAAGGAATCGTGGTAGAATGTGGCAAACTGGTGTTAAAATGTGGTAAACCGGTGGTAAACGGCGGTAAGCCCCTATGTGGGGTGGTAATCAGGTGGTAAACGTTAAAATACTTACAAAAAAAAATAACTGACGGTAAATCATTGGTAATTTGCGGTAACATAGGTTGAAGCATGGTAAAAGCCTGGTAATTTCAGAACGGAGCGTGGTAAACGATGATCTGGAATGGTAAATGGTCATGGCCTAATGGTAAATGGATATAAAACTTCGCAATGTAGTATAAATATAGAGACGGAGCTGGTAAACCGTGGTAAATAAACGAGGATCCTGAATGGTAGATGTGCAATTCTCTGGTCGGTGGCCAAGGTAGAATTGACAGGAGTGGAGCGACTGGCGAATGGCGGCCAGGTATATATGAACGCAGGCAGGGGTATACATCATCGTTCAGTAGATAGGTGGGATGCGTCACATACAGATCGTATCATACCTGTCTCGGCTAAACCAGTAGGGAGCCGAAAGGTAGCCGATTTTAGTGGCCACGCGCCTGCGGGCTGATGTATGTTGAAGCGTGTTGCCTGCTCCGGCGCCTGGGCTGGGCGCGACTCCTGGGTGCGGAGCTGGGTGGTATGTGCGCCCTGGGGTCGACGTCCTTGCGCAGGGGCGACCGGAACCATCGTCAAGAACGGGCGCAGGAGGTTCAGCGCCCGGCATACTTCGCCGACCCATATCGCGTGGGTCTCGGGAAGTTGCGAATGTGTCATGTGGTTGGTATCATCGCTGAATATACGTGTTGCGGGGTCGAACGTCACCCACGGGCACTCAGACAAGTACTTCACCCAGACTCCGATGTCCGCAATAAAATTGTCCTGCACGTCCGCCGCTACCTGCGGTGGCTGAATCGTACCCGCAGTGCGAACTCCACCCGGGGGTGCATGCGCCGCCACCCCGCCGCCAGCAGGATCCGCCGCTACCAGCGGTGCCTGAATCGGACCCGCAGTGCGAACTCCACCCGGGGGTGCATGCGCCGCCACCCCGCCGCCAGCAGGATCCGCCGCTACCTGCGGTGCCTGGATCGGACCCGCAGTGCGAACCCCACCCGGGGGTGCATGCGCCGCCACCCCGCCGCCAGCAGGATCCGCCGCTACCTGCGGTGCATGCGTCGCCACCCTGCCGCAAGCAGCAGCTGCCACTGTTTGCGGCTGCTGATTCGCAACCGCAGGGTGAAATGCACCCGGGGGACCCCCTGCTACGGCATCAACAGCCTGCTGCCACGGCCCAGGGAATCTCGCACGGAGGACGTTGGATTCCTCGGGCGTGGTCACCCTGAGTCCCGTACACTGCGGATTGGCGGCGACAAACCTGTCGAAGTGCAGCATGGCCGTGATGTTTGCCGTTACCTTTGGCGCACAAGCGGTGCATAGTTCTGCCTCGCCGAGGACATTCTGCCGGCAGTTATCAGGTGACACACACTGCGATTGAAACTTCCTGTTGTCATTGCGCAACTTCTGCTTTATCCACTGGCTGCATTTGCCCTTGGCCACAGTGTGCTCCTGGCTCAGAGGAGCCAGCTGCTGGAAAGCCACGCACTTGTTAAACCCGTTCTCAAGGAGAATGTCGAAGTTCCCCTGAAGCCATCCTTCCCCGCCGGGTGAAGCGTGCATGCCCGACGTACGGCATACACCGGCGTGTATCTTCGTCACCAGGTCGTTGAACTGTTCAAGGAGCCCCACCGGAGCTGGCCGTTTAGCCATCGTCATGGGTATCACAGGCGGCCAGACGGGGCCGCTTCGTCTTCGTGCCTGTCCCCCCTGCTGCACATGCGCATGACGAACGTTACGCAAGCGTACGTGATACAAGCAAGCATGCCCTGTTGGTACCTGCAACTGTCAACTGGGTAGGCGGTGAAGCAGGCAGGAAATACACGCACCCTCGCCCATCCCTCCCCACCCACCACTCGCAGCGCCGCTGCTCACCCTGTGGCCGCTGATTCGCAACCGCAGATGAGGCAGCATAGGGCACGGCGCCGGGGAGAGCGCCGCACGCGCCACGCGCCTGATTCGGCGCGGAGCGGAGCAGCCTCCAGCAGGCAGGAAATACACCACATGATTCGTACTCCCAGCTTCCACGGACTTCCCGCACAAATGGATACTGCGTGCGGTCTCCTGAGCAACCTATACTATAGCGTGCGGCCTACCCCTTAGGGTGCATTCTTATCGCAGTGTATCTATGGGGCGGTTTGCAATCTGCATTACAATAAGTTCGAATGTTTCTGCTAGGGGGCTGCGCCACGCCCTTTCCCCTGATGCGCCTACTAACACCCTATTCATCATCCGACAGGATGCGCATGTAATGCCCCATGCTACAGGGATGCTCCAACAGCTTCCACAGCCGTAGAGGTTTGTGGCTAGTCAACACCACAATCTCGTGGGGGCAGATGAACTCCATGGCGAAGGGCGCGTTGTTGGGGAAATCCTCTGGAGTTTGAGGCAAGCCAATCCAGCCACCCCCGTCCACCAGCGGCCAGCTGATGTACAGCTGTATGACGCGGGCCGTCATGTTGGCGATGATGTGCCAGAACTCGGGTTCGTCATACTGTTGTTTCTGCGCTAGGATTTTGGTCAGGGAGACATATTTGCAATGTCCATTTGCATGTTGCGTCAACCGCTGTTCCGCCATGTCAAAGTGGTAATACTCCGGATGCATCTCGTAGAACGCTTGTATGGCTTGCCGACAGTTTTGGACACGCACTTGACCACCCCCAGTCAACGGCCTAGCACCCTCCTGTTGTGGCAGGTGTCAGCCAACGCAGTGGAGCCAACAGTTGCCGTCGCCTGCCACGTCTACGGCTCGTAGCCCCGCAGTCCGCAGGTACGCCTCCGCGTCCGCCATAGTCACTAATACACCTGTAGGAGGTGCCTGCACGTCCACCAGCAGCCTCCGGTGTGCTGGCTGACACGCGCCATCCTCAGTAAGGGATCCGAAGCTGCAGTCAATGGCGCTGTCGATGATATGTCCTCTGTGGTCCCTGGTGAGCAGATGATTTTTGTCGGCGTCGTAGCACTGAGCACGAGTCGGGTCAACCGCGTTTGCCTCAGCCATTCTCACCACACCTGGGCCGGTAGCTGTCGGTGCGTCATCTGCGCCTGTGCGATCCCACCACCCACGTACCCCTCATTTCAAGCGAAATACACCTAGGGTGTCCGAACTGCACAGCGTCAGCGGACTGAGCGAGGTTGCACACACCTGGGCTGGTAGGGGCCGCTGCGTTGGGGACGGCCCGGAAGTCCATGGGTTCCGCAGCGGCCGAGTCCGCAGTAGCCGTTGGCGTCTGGGGAGAGGGCCACACCTCCTCCTCCTCCTCTGCGGTACCAGTGGGGCTGGTAGCTGTCGCTGCGTCATCTGCGCCTGTGCGATCCCACCACCCACGTACCCCTCATTTCAAGCGCAATACACCTAGGGTGTCTGAACTGCACAGCGTCAGCGGACTGAGCGAGGTTGCACACACCTGGGCTGGTAGGTGTCGCTACGTTGGAGTCGGCCTGGGTGTTCATGGGTTCCGCAGCGGCCGAGTCCGCAGTAGCCGTTGGCGTCTGGGGAGAGGGCCACACGCGCGGCTGCGCCACTGCGGTACCAGTGGGGCTGGTAGCTGTCGCTGCGTCATCTGCGCCAGTGCGATCGGGATCCATGCAGGGAGTACACACGGGCTGCGCCAATCGCGACCCCTCAGCATTTCGGCACGCGGCCGTCGGTCGCGCTTCCCAGCGTCCACCCCACACCGCGGGAGATTCTTCGTCACCCCCCTCCTGCTGTGAGCAGTCACAGCGGACCAGCAAACTGCGTTGGGGACCCCCCTTTTTTGCATCTTCCCGCCCACTGAAGTTCGGGAACTCGCCGTTGAAGTTGTGCGTGAGCTTTACAGCCACGCCCAGCGCGAACTCCGTGGTCAACTTGCCTCGGTCGGCAAGTACGCCTGCCAGCTGGTTATTCACCTTCACCGCACCACCAGATAAATGGAATAAGTGCCCCACGTTCTTGGTGGAGATCGCACAATCGGGAACCTTTGCTAGGTTTGAGGCCCTGCACGCCTTCAGGATTCCAAAGACCAGACTGCGCAGTCCGGGGCAATGCACACCCATCCGCTGGTAGAGAAGACAGGTGTCCGTCCGCTGTGTGTCTGCGGACCCATCGAATGTCAGCGGTCCCACGCGTGCAGGGACACGCGGAGGATCTGCCTGACCATCTTTCCACCTGATGCGGGCAAGCTCATCCTTCTCTGCCTCCGGCCTCGCATCCCACGCTTCCTTCCCAACGAAGGCTTCCAGCACTTCCCAGGCTAGGACGAGGTCGGACATCTTGAGAGTGGCGTGCAGCCGCGCCTCCGGGGGTGGCATCTTTGACCAGCCTTCCATGTTTTCGAAGTTGGGACATGTGCTGGAGGGGTGCAAAGCGTGCACCACTCGGGGCGCCCCAACCGCATGCTGGTTGCGCCAGTCGTAGCATGGGCCACACATCACCAGACCGGGTTGCTGGAGGCTAGTTCCCTGCAACGGGTCACACCCTTCATCCGCATGCATACACAGATCGCAGCTCCATACTTCAGGCAGGCTCCCGTAGCTCCCTCCAAACCGTATTGCGTCGCCGCAAGCAAGGCATTGCAAGTGCCATGGCATCCCATACTGGGACAACGTTCCCAGCGGCTCGGCGCGGATTTCGTCGTTCGTGGCGGGGACTCCAGCCTGCGTGCTGATGGCGCCGTAGAGAATTGCGGACATCGTGGCCGCGGTACGCAGGCCGCGACCCCCACCAGGCACCTCCCCAACCGGGCAAAGCCCCCGATGCACAGTTCTGTCCCCCGGCCAAACAATGACGCTGCCCGGCGGGCCAGAAAAACGAACGCGCCTTAACGGCGTGGCTGACGGAAAGCCGGACGCTGCGTGATCGAGTGTGAAGTGGAACGCGACGTCCTCGCACCGCTGCCAATGCCTTCCATCTGCCGAATCAGGCAGGAGTTCCGTGTAGCTCTGCTCGTCAAGGAACATCCCGGAGGAAAACTGGGTAGGGTTTGATGCCTTCTCGCCGCTCCGGAGCAAGAGGTCAGTGTGCCACAACTGCACCCAGCTCCCCAGGTTGCGCAGGAGGACAGCTGGGGATAGCAAGAACTGGCCAACCCCTGACACCCGGACCGCCTTCTGCATGCTGGCGTGATGATGCTCAAGCACCTTCCCCCAGATCCCCGGATATTCCGCTTTCGCGCGCTCCCAGTCCACCTTCACGGAATACCTGGCCCCTGGTCGGAGACACCGCTCGTCCCGCTCGTCCCGCGGGTCCCAATCACGCGTGCTGAACAGGGAAGAGGGCGTCAGAAAATTCGCAACCGCAGAGCCTGTAGCTTCTGTGCGAAGCGATGTACAGCGGGGACAATCCTTCACGCACACGAACGTTTCCGAGATCCGCGCGCACTCCGCCTTACAGTCTTCAATCTTCTGGTGGCATAAACGTATGCGCAGCTGCAACGCATCGCCCAGTGCCGTGGGGTCAACCCCTTCACGCACGGCGATGCGATGGAGCTTGCAAAAAGACTGTACCCGTTCCCAGGAGCTTCTGACGTTCTCCTCACGGTTCCCCAGCGCGACAGCTTCACACCGTTTAGTCATCATCGCTGAATCAGCCGGTGATGGGGATTCCAATTCTTCCATAGCCACCGTCCACATGTCCACCAAGTTCACCAGATCCTGAATCGTGCGCCCGTGTCTTTCGCACTGGTTCTGCACCATACTAAGGGTGGCCATACAACATGCGGCCCAGACAAGCAGGCACGCCTTCTCCAGGTCAACCAATACGCAGTCCCCGTCGGACCCGCAGGATATGGGAGGGGGCACCACGTGCATGCACACTAGGAAGGATTTGTGTTAAAAACTGTTAATGATGTGTTTAAAAATGTTAATCGAGTGTTAAATAGTGTTAATTCGGAAACTGGGTGTTAATCAAGTGTTAATACGCGAAAATTTTCATAATGGGCATATTATAGGCGGAAAAGTGTTAATGAGGTGTGAAGAAAGTGTTAACCGTTGGCGAGGGAGTGTTAATGGGACAGTTCAGGAGTGTTAACGGAAGGCTGCATCTGTTCATCGCGGTATAATCACGCTGCTGCGAATTATATTGGAGCCAGAACACACGCCTGTTTCGCCGATACATTTGAAAAGTGTTAATACCCAGCGCAGCCACCGTGATGTGGGTGTCCTGGCGAGATAATCATTTCAAAATGCAGTCGCCACTGACAACGCCCATGCCCATCGACGATCGACAGGATCATCTACGGTAGATATAGGTGCATCCGCGAACACCAAACGCACGAAGACCTTATTAAGACCTATCTAGCTACGTACGTAGGATGGAACGATAGTTGGACGTAGGTAGCTAGCGAAATCATTTCTGAGCTGACGTTCTGCCCGAGCGAGCAGACCAGCATATATAATATATTTCTTACAAGAGGAACCCGAGTCTGTAAAATTTGTAAGGTGCTAAATCGTTGCACGGTGGCAGTTATATTTTTATCCGTACGTTTATAGACTGCAAACCAAAGGGTGGGGTTGCGTGGTGTTCGTTCATAACAGATGGATGACCAGTGGAGCGCAAACTTGGCGGCTGCTGGAAAGCAACCGCGAACTGCTAATAACGCGGTAAGTGCAGATTGTGGAACAGAATGTTCGTTTATTTTAAGTGTGAGTAAACTGATGCGGGCGATGTTCAGGCTCCCGGTGGCGCACATCGGGGCGCGAGGTTAGTTGGGCCCGCTAAGGTAAACGCCGGCACCGGAGCATTTGTGCAATTTTAGCTTTGTTGCGAGCGTTTCATATAAGCCGGAGGTCACGCTGGGGACATACCGTCGCCAGCGTGGCCTGCTTCTGGTTGGTTGAAGTGTTTCATTTTCGTGTTCACCGGGTTACATTTTTTTACTGTGTTGAAGCCTCTGCGGACCGTGTAGCGCGTGCGCTGATCGCCAACGGGCCGGTCGCGCAACGATGCGGCGGTTATGCAAGCCTCTTGTCCCTGTTTTTTTAAGGGTGTTCTTCGTATAAGCCGGAGGTCACGCTGGGGACATACCGTCGCCAGCGTGGCCTGCTTCTGGTTGGTTGAAGTGTTTCATTTTCGTGTTCACCGGGTTTCATTTTTTTAATGTGTTGAAGCCTCTGCGGACCGTGTGGCTCGTGCGCTGATCGCCAACGGGCCGATCGCGCAACGATGCGGCGGTTATGCAAGCCTCTTGTCCCTGTTTTTTTAAGGGTGTTCTTCATATAAGCCGGAGGTCACGCTGGGGACATACCGTCGCCAGCGTGGCCTGCTTCTGGTTGGTTGAAGTGTTTCATTTTCGTGTTCACCGGGTTACATCTTTTTACTGTGTTGAAGCCTCTGCGGACCGTGTAGCGCGTGCGCTGATCGCCAACGGGCCGGTCGCGCAACGATGCGGCGGTTATGCAAGCCTCTTGTCCCTGTCTTTTTAAGGGTGTTCTTCGTATAAGCCGGAGGTCACGCTGGGGACATACCGTCGCCAGCTTGGCCTGCTTCTGGTTGGTTGAAGTGTTTCATTTTCTTGTTCACCGGGTTTCATTTTTTTATGGCTACTACTCGAAGGTCCGGTCCTCCCACAAGGACCGAAGTGAATTCGGGATATATGCCGCGTTTTTTCGATATAGTTGGTATATGAGTGCTTTGGGGTCATATTTAGGTGTCCAATAATTATCTAAAAACTTGTGTTGGGTGTAATATTCGGTGTAGCGATGTGGTATACGTTATTGAAAAGTGGGGGTGAACTCGCTCGAAATTAAATAAAAAGGCCGGTCCTCCCACAAGGACCGGAAGTTCCCAACCCACCTACACTCACTAAGTGGCCTTACTAGTGCCCACTGCACTTAAAAAATACTTCAACATGACCTATTCGTGCCCTCTACAATGTACAACATCTTCGGAATCCACAATACTGCGGTATATATCCCTCACAATGTCATGCACCCACGAAAAAAGTAGATTTCATCAAAATCGGCCATCCAAAAATCTGCTCTCGCCGAATTCCAAAGCAATGTTCCGAGTAGACTACTGCACATATTGACATGCTTAAGCATTCTAAAAATCGATAAACATGTTTACATGAAGTATGCGACGTGGCACATCATACATCTATCATATCCGAACACTATTTGGCATTCATAGTATCCGTAGTAACGAAAAAAAACATTTGAAAACCTTGGATCAAAAATGTTTTTTACAGGTGTAAGGTCGATTTGAGTGCGTATATACACCCAATACGAGGTCGCCAACATGTATAATCTTGCAAGTATGATTGGGTATGATGTTAGGATGAAATTTTGTACTTGGGCGGCTTGTTTGACCTGGAATTCTATTGGATAAAAATATTTGAATGGCATGGCATGTTTTTGACCGTCCTCCAAAAGTTGCAACTCAAAAATGATAGGGTACATGCTACAAATGCATTGGATATAGTCATTTTATGACGATATACGGTTGATGGCGCATATGGACACTCAGTTTAGGTCCTAAGTATACTAAAAACCGAAGGGTAGGCACTAAGACCGTCAATCGCTGCCAACCGTGGCCGTCCTTGCCCGTTTAGGTGCACCTTGTTCAGCAGCGCCCGTTGATCCTGTCCGGGTACTCTCCATTCTTAAGTATCAGTACTCGCTTTTAAAAGTAAACTAACTGTTCTGCATACATTGCAACAGAACTGCTTTCTGTCACCCGCGTGATTCAAGAAAAAAAGTAAAACTACTTACCAGACATTTTCTTTCTCTTACTTGGGGTACTTAAATTAAATAAACAAAAAACTAAACTGTTACAGTTTTACTGTTTTTTGAAAACTTCAACTTCAAGAACCTAACTTGGTTTCTTGGCTACGTTACCTCTATCTCTTACCAGCTATGGTGCGCGTGGCCACTAAAATCGGCTACCTTTCGGCTCCCTACTGGTTTAGCCGAGCCAGGTATGATACGATCTGTATGTGACGCATCCCACCTATCTACTGAACGATGATGTATACCCCTGCCTGCGTTCATACCTGGCCGCCATTCGCCAGTCGCTCCACTCCTGTCAATTCTACCTTGGCCACCGACCAGAGAATTGCACATCTACCATTCAGGATCCTCGTTTACCACGGTTTACCAGCTCCGTCTCTATATTTATACTACATTGCGAAGTTTTATATCCATTTACCATTAGGCCATGACCATTTACCATTCCAGATCATCGTTTACCACGCTCCGTTCTGAAATTACCAGGCTTTTACCATGCTTCAACCTATGTTACCGCAAATTACCAATGATTTACCGTCAGTTATTTTTTTTTTGTAAATATTTTAACGTTTACCACCTGATTACCACCCCACATAGGGGCTTACCGCCGTTTACCACCGGTTTACCACATTTTAACACCAGTTTACCACATTCTACCACGATTCCTTCTCAGTGTGGTGGCTATCTCCTGAAAGTGATAGGTGAGTGGCCACCAGGCTGCAGATGGTGACTTCCGGAGACACACCGTGTATGAGGTGTTATTAGGGTCTAACCAGAAGTCCTCTAGCATCTTCATAAACATCCTTTGGATGATGGAGTTGATGAAGGGCGGGTTGGCCCAGAAAGAGCGCCCGCACCAGACATGATCCTCAGCAGGGTCCTCGAGGGAGTAGTAGTGCTGGCACTGTGTGTTACCCCGTGGGTAGGGGATGCCGTCTGTGTAGAGGTCTGTGTCACAATAGCCGTATGGACTGTGCTGAGCAAACTCTCTGCAGGCGGACCTAGCAACCATCCAGTCGACTGTGCCCTTCTCTGCAAGCTCCGAAGGGGCAGGCTGCAGGAGGGGTCTCCTCTGTGCTATGGAGTGGGCAGATGGGGTGGCTCGCCAGCTGCTGGGGTGTACAACATAGTCTCTGCCAGTGTCATAGAGGTCAAAGAGAGAAGCACCGTGGTGCCATGTGAGGTCGATGAAGTCAGGGGAGCGGGCCCCATGTCTGAGCATCTGGCGGACTGAGAGGAGGTTTGGGGCATTTGGATCATAGAAGGCTTGGAGAAATGGGAGTGTGATCCAAGTGCCGTCGGTGTACTGGAAATCAATGGAGGCTGTGCCGACACTGTGAGGCCTGCCTGTAATGCTGATCCGAGGCTGTGGTCATGCTGGAGGTGCACGGGGACAACTCAGTGAAGAGCTCCCTGTTATTCAGGAGGAGATGTGAGGCTCCTGAATCTACAAGGAGGTGTCCGTGCGTGTTGGAGGCACGGCGGCCTTTCCCAAGCAGAGGGAGGGACGCCGTTGTGCCGTGGGGACAGTGCGGGGCACCGTCGGTGCAGCTGAGGTCTCTCCCCACGGCGCTGCAACCGCAGGGTCGTAGACCTCAATGCTGATCTCTGGGGCCCAAATGGTGGTCATCAAAGACCTCAAACTGGGCCCAATCCTCCTCAGGGTCTTCGGTGCAATATGAGGGGTGTGTTAGGCTGTAGTTCTCAAGGAACTGATTAAGCTGATGGAAGGAGGGTGATGGCATAACTGAGAAATCCCACTGAGAGTGCTCTGAGGGGTGTGAGCTGATTGGCCGGGGCCGAGAGGTGTCAGTGCGGATCGAGGTGTCTGCC
>LGRX02028412.1:0-22885 GCA_001247695.2 Cymbomonas tetramitiformis
CTTGTCATCCTTGTACCATACACCTTCATCGTAGATATAAAAGGTGTCCTCACAAAACTTCAATTTGTCTTTGTGATATCTCAAAAAGACATGAGCGGCATCTTTATCGGTCATCGGAATTATTGTTGTCGGCATGGCGGTGTCCCTATTTGACCATGCCTGTTCCAATTTCGCCTCAAGATCACTACACTCCTCAAAAGGTTTAACAATGAGTTTGATTCTTGAGTATTCCACACCGAAGTGTTCAACAATTGCTTTCTCACATGAGTAAATAATATCGTCAATATCCTCCTCAGATTTTCTAAGCAATAATCCATCAAATATTAATGACCCTATATCATGCCCCTCGTCCTCCAAGTGTTTCTTGATGACCATTAATATTTCACATTCCTTCGAGAACACAAGTCTAGACAACTCACTACCCGAAGAGACTTTGAGGTGAGGCAATATCGTGTTCTTAAGTTCATGGGAAAGTTTTCCTCCGAAGGTATTCTTTATATCGTTTATGGGAACATTATTTTTTTCATGCCAAGTTTTTTGTACTTGACCAAAAAGCTTAGCGGTAAATAGATTCTTAATCAAATCTTTGTCACAATTGTAGGCTTTCATAAGGTTTTCTATAATCGACTCTCGATCTTTCAAATATTCATCCAAATTTGGTGTTGAAGCATCACCACACAATATTTTGACGATGGTGTATGCACAATTCTTAATATCGATATCATGATAAATGTCTTTGGCAAGATATGCTCTTATTTCTCGAGGCATACCTTGGTAGGTTGAGATGTCGGTTTGAGCATAATACCGACCACATCGAGATGGTTTATATTTGACCTCTACTTTTCCATCGTTGGAATTTTCAAGCTTCAATAGTAAATTTTTCATTTATTTTTTGGAATTTGTCGTAATTGATTCATTCCTAGAAATAGAGAAAGTAAAATCTGAAATGTTTCCTTCGTATATGAGCTTCTCAACCTTCTCTTGATCGTAGAATTCAATGTTAGTGATATTTGTTGACTTAGGCATGTTTGTATTATACTCGTTAGATATCGAGTCTTTAAGTGGATTATTTGCGTTATCACTCTCGAAACACTTCATAGTGTACGTTAGATATTATTCAATGAACCCATGACGCAAAGTGGGTCTAAAGAATATTTTCTGAGTCTAAAAAGCCAAAAACGCACTTTTACAAGGCCCGATTTCAGATCGCAGACCCCCCTGGACAGTGGGTCGTGGGTCGTGGGTCGACGGTTTCAGATTAAAGTATTTTGTAATCGTTCGATTAAATAATATCGAAGGTCTGTGCGAAATCTGTGTATAATTTCAAATGCTCCTTGGACGCAGGAACGCTTTCGAAGTTATTACGTCATAGAGTTTCAGTGAAATTTGCGTATAAACATAAAAGTCCGACTTGAAACACTCGTTTGCCATGCTGGAACAGTATATAAGTGACTATAATTACTTTCTCCACGGTGGAGCACTCGTTTGCCATGCTGGAACACTAAATAAACGAGTCTGAAATTTATTTCCATGCTGGAACAGTATATAAGTGACTATAATTACTTTCTCCACGGTGGAGCACTCGTTTGCCATGCTGGAACACTAAATAAACGAGTCTGAAATTTATTTCCATGCTGGAACAGTATATAAGTGACTATAATTACTTTCTCCACGGTGGAGCACTTGTTTGCCATGCTGGAACACTACCATTGGGTCGAAAAGAATTATACGATCATGACCGCCGAAAATATCCCGCCGAAAATATCCCGATAATATGTAATGACATGGAACGGACGATCGTCAACCTGGAACATTCAATTGTCGACCTGGAACATTCAATTGTCGACCTGGCACATTCCATTTTTTATCTGGAACACTGTCATTGGATAATCTGAAATGCCAATCTAAGTGAGAACTTACATGCATGCTCTGCTAAAACACTTCCGGCGTTTTCAAGGTTCGACCCAACTTTTCGACCTTGCCTGTTGACTGTCCAGCTGTTTGATATCTATTCTATTTGCCTACTTCTATCATGACTTCTTTGGCTATTGATGATGATACCTATGAGGAGAGACAAGAAGAGGCTGAAAATCACCCTGCCTTAGTCGCAAAGGAAAAAGCTATTCTCTTGACTGAGTTGAAACGCCCGAATCTTGATTCTATTCA
Organism: Cymbomonas tetramitiformis; assembly: GCA_001247695.2. Lineage (NCBI taxonomy): Eukaryota > Viridiplantae > Chlorophyta > Pyramimonadophyceae > Pyramimonadales > Pyramimonadaceae > Cymbomonas > Cymbomonas tetramitiformis. The sequence goes on from LGRX02028412.1 coordinate 2,167, forward strand.
GCAGCGAGTTCAAAATTTTACGAACTGGCACAAGTCTGAACTGATATCTACCGCTGAGCACGCTGTGATTCTCGTGACCTCCTTCCAAGGACGAGAACACAAACTATTGATTGAGGAGCCAAGCCTCCCTAATATCGTCCAGTTACTATTTGACATACCTGATGCGAATATGAGAAGTGACTATGTCGACTTTTTCTATGACGCTCGTTCCGCATCTATCGTAGGAAAAGAAGTGTTTAGAATGCCTGTGCGTTAACTACGGGTACACATTATGTGGCGCCTACGACCGTGTATCTGCCGGTATATATACACAAATCTGTCTACGATGTGCAAAGTCTTTTGTAATCACGGGTGATTCAAATGTCCATCATGCGTCAAATGAACACTTTACACACCATGCACATCGTTTCACATATGCATTCTTACACATGCACACCAAGCCCTCTTATCACAGCACTTTGCACTTACACACCACACGCATAAGCGATATATCTCAAGGCATTGTTACAAGTCTGGCTTGAACATGCCAATTGTTTGAAACATGCTCTCCGGACCGTACTCTTTCATCACTGCCCATAATGATTTGCCCTTCATCTTTGCGCCATGTGCACCCTGTGACAATTTTGACATCCACACGTTTACATCGGAACAAAGAGCCAAACAATGGAAGAAACGTAGATGGGAGGCTTAATCGCGCAGTACACATTGAATCCTACAACTGTTGCCATAGTTAATTGTTCCTATGCACCAATAGCATGGGGTGATTGAAACACACACTTGCTTATTTCCACTCCACGTCATCCCTAGACTCGTAATTTCTGCACCCTCTCTAAGATGTGGGAGCGCATATGCTTGCACAGCCAGTCAAGCTTCATTCACTTCAGAAGTTTGTACCTTGAAGTGGAGGATGACCGTGCGCTTGAAATCCGCCTTGCAATCATCTGTGTGCTTGCCTGCATGCATGATCGCGCCTCAATTCCTCCATTGGCATATTCAGATTGGCATCTTCCAATGAGCTCCATCCGGGAAGGCAAGACCCCGCTATCAAATTAAGGGATTTGGGACCGCATGTAGATGGTATAATTTTATTGCAGATATCTGATGATCTATAATATCATATATTCCATTCCTGCGAGGCATGGAGCATATAATACTTCATTTGTATGTATGTATGTATGTATGTATGTGCTCTATGTATGTATGTATGTATGTATGTATGTATGTATGTATGCGTATCCTTGCGAATCCTTTGGCACCCCGAAGCCACAGGAGACTGCACTATGCACCCACGCCAGGGATCAAAGGATTCAGCACACACTTCGGGACACTTAGCCGGATTCTCCGGAGCTTATAGTGAAGAATGGGACCCCCTAAGCCTTACTGAGCCACCCAAGCCCCTCTGCATCTGCACCGCCGGCACACTGCTGCCTTGTGCCTCATGCCGGTTCATCCCTGCCCCCCGAGCTGCGCAGCCATATCTCCACCACCAAGCCTACGCGCCGGACCGCCATTCTGCCCCCTGAGCCTCACTGGGCCACCTGAGCCTCTCTGCAGCTGCCCCGTCGGCGCACTGCTGCTGTGTCTCTGAAGCCGGCTCACCTCCGCCACTCGAGCCATCTCTTCACCACCAACCCCACGCTGCCCCCTACCCGCCCTAGAGCCTGGTCTCAAGAGAGCTTGCCCACCCACGCCACAGCCAGAATCTCCAAGGGTTGTCCCAAGGGGCTGAGAATGATAAACTGGGTTGCCCTCATCCGCCCCCAGCACCGACTTGCGCCTGCAGCCCTCTACCCCCAGCACCAACTCCATGTGACTGAAGCCCTTTCACTGAATGCCTTGCGAGGAAACTGCAAGCTTGAGCAATGCGCCCCACACCTGCCCTACAACTGGCGTACTGCACTGTGCCTACTTGGGGTCCCATCCCGACAGTCGCCTGTGTGGCCCAAGCCCTCCCAGTGGCCGATAGTTCACCACCCGGTCGTCGCCTTCCCGACAGCTGCTCACTGTTAGGTCCGGCACGGCCAGCAACCTCGCCCCGTGGGCACCGAAGCTGATGAGATGCCGTATGTTGCCGTGCAACCTGTTGTAAGTGGCCATCGCTGCCGGGATGGGACCCCGGGCTCTGAGGGGCCCGGCATATGTCAACTCCACCCGCGAGCCTCCCCACATCTCCCTCGTCACCCTCATCAGTACCCCCTATGCCAACAACCCCCTCAAGGATGTCGGCCACCCGCCTGCTCGCCCCCATCAAAGTAGCCACCCCTCCCTCAGCCAAGGCCATTGCTTGCTGTGGCGAGGCCCCGCTCTGCTCCTGAGTCCAGACCCCACCCTCCGGGCCCGACGATGAAAGGTCATCCCACTCCGCCAAGATATCCTGGACACTTGACGCCGCCTGGCTGCCAGCTGGCAGGTGGGCGAGCCTGAGCAGCTGGCAGGTGGGCAGGTAGGTGAGCCTGCGCAGCTGGCAGGAAGGTGAGCCTGAGCAGCTGGCAGGTAGGTGAGCCAGTATACGTACATGAGCTTTCATACGCGGCGCATTGCAAGGGGAGGGGGCGCATGCATGAAGTATTAAGAGTTGGGTGGTACCGGTCGCTACAAGATAGTCGCGTGCTCGTTATACCGAGGTCGTCCCGCATCTCCGGAGTTAGCTGCTGGAACGCCTCGGAGAACATAAGGAAACGGCACAAGTCGTCCAGGGCTGGTAGGTGCACTTGACTTTCCTCGAAAGCCTGTTAGTGCCCCCCCCCCACCAGAAGTGTGGAAAGCAATACCAATACGCATGCATACCGACCAGCGGACTTGGGAACCAGCGAAGAGACGATACCACGGAGTGCCTAGATGGACATGTTAGCCGCCCAAGACACCCCTACGCCTGGAATGAAACCAACGTCCCGAAAAGCTTCGATGAAAGCTCCCTCGTTGTTTCCTATGTACCAATGTAGGTTGTCGTGTACATAGGAAACAACGAGGGAGCTTTCATCGAAGCTTTTCGGGACGTTGGTTTCATTCCAGGCGTAGGGGTGTCTTGGGCGGCTAACATGTCCATCTAGGCACTCCGTGGTATCGTCTCTTCGCTGGTTCCCAAGTCCGCTGGTCGGTATGCATGCGTATTGGTATTGCTTTCCACACTTCTGGTGGGGGGGGGGGCACTAACAGGCTTTCGAGGAAAGTCAAGTGCACCTACCAGCCCTGGACGACTTGTGCCGTTTCCTTATGTTCTCCGAGGCGTTCCAGCAGCTAACTCCGAAGATGCGGGACGACCTCGGTATAACGAGCACGCGACTATCTTGTAGCGACCGGTACCACCCAACTCTTAATACTTCATGCATGCGCCCCCTCCCCTTGCAATGCGCCGCGTATGAAAGCTCATGTACGTATACTGGCTCACCTACCTGCCAGCTGCTCAGGCTCACCTTCCTGCCAGCTGCGCAGGCTCACCTACCTGCCCACCTGCCAGCTGCTCAGGCTCGCCCACCTGCCAGCCGATTTGAAATCACTCCCGTTTTTTTATAATTTTACCGTAAATGTGACACCTCCTGCCGGTCCGCGTATCCATGCGTCTTCCGTCATCCGTTTGGATATATCACGGATAACGTTAACGTGGTGCATGACATGGTCGCTGTATTGTGGTTCAAAAAAGACGGCTTGCATTAATTATACGACTGATGGCGAATCTTGTCATCTGATTCAGAAAATACGCGCTGTACCATTTATATTTTATTTACACGCCCTTTTGGTCTGCGTCCAATATGCTGAATTGGACCGACTTATGTAATTATATGGAATTTATTCGCATTAAAAAAAGCCTGATGTGGGCCTGCCTGTGCCCGCATGCGCCCCTCCAGACCGTGCCTCGGCGGTGCCCTCTCCTTGACCCCCCATAGTGCTCAGATGCTCCGCCTCCCGCCGCACATCCTCCATGCTCTCCAAAAGCCACGCCCTATCCATCAGCGCCAACCTCTCCACCTTTTCCCGTCGAGCCGCCTCCCCCCGATCCAGTCCGGGCCCATGCCACCTCTCTCACGCCCTCCACCAGCCCAGCGCCACCCACCTCCGGCCAGACACCGCCCCACAGCCCGCCTGATGATCAGCCCTGCGGCCCCTCGTGCAAGCGCAAAAGAAAGCAACCGGATCCACTTCTCCTTCCACCCCACGGCACCGCCATATGCCGCCTCTTCGTCCCTGTCCTCGTCTCCGTTGCCATCTACCTGCTCTCCTCCTTCCGCATTCTCCTCCATGTACCGCCGCTCCCTGATGCGCCGCTGCGTCTTCCGAAGGAATCCATACGCCGCAGGCCCCAGCCCACCGTACACCTCCACTCCAAAGGGTAGATGTGGGTGGACATCCCAGTACGTCGCCACCTTGCTCTCCTCTGCCTTCTTTGCCGCCGCCCCGGGGGCCATCATGGCCGCTCCCAGGTGCGCGCCTGACATCGGCCGCGCTGTGGCCACATCAAACAGCACATGCTGGCCCGGTCCCTCCGTATCCAGCACTGTCAGGAGCCCTTGGGCCTGCGCGTGCCCGAGCGTGTTCAAGATGGGCAGAATGGCACATAACTCCTCCCCCTTGTTCAGCATCTCCGCACTGACCGCCTCTGCCTTCCCCACCGGCACTCCCAAGACATCGATGACGTCCAGCTCCCCCCGCGCACCATCCTCCAAGCAACTGGCGTCCATAAAGCAGTCGGAGGACCCAGAAAGAAAGCGTCATCCAAGTAGGCAGAGATGACCACACGAGGGTGCCTCTCCTGAACCCACTCCAGCACCGTCTGCAATGGGGCAGCCAGGTAAAGCGGACCCAAGGGGTCCCCCTGTTGTGTGCCCTCCTTCGACTTGACAAACCACATCACCGAGCCATCAACGCCCCCTAGCCGAAACCCCAGTTTCGCCTCCACCCCGTAACAAAGGTCCGTCCATGCCCACAGCTCCGGGAAGTCCCGCTCGATAGCCTCAAACATAGCCTCACGGTGCACCTCATTGAAGGCATTCCTGGTATCCGCCTTGACACAGACCCACTCCGGGTGCCGGTCCAGGGCCACCTGAACAGTGTGGACCCCCAGGTCCTCCCTTAACCACAACCCTGATCTGGGCCACCCGCAGTCCACCACCCTGATCATCCTGCCGCCGACCACAAAACCGAGCCCTGGCCTGCATATGACCTTTGCCACGAGCTTCCGGAGAATTTCGCCACACGCAATGGGCCGGACGTTGGCGCCGAGGTCGTCCTTCAGCAACGCCTCCAACCTAGCGCCTGCTAACCACTCCCGCACCCCCGCCGGGGCCTGGCCCGCTGCCAGATGGTTGCACACCTCCAACAGCGCATCTTGCCCACCGGAGACATGGACCGCCCACATATGCTCCCAGCGCCACTGAGAGCTGCCCGGTCCCGAGGCCCGCGGCAAGTTGCGCATGACATCATCGAACGTCTTCTCATCCAGCTCGAGCGCCTGCTCCTGAAGCTCCCACTGTCGATCCTCTCCTACATCTTGCCTCCTGCCTGCCGCTGCCGGGTGCAATAGCTCCAGCTTCAGCAACGTCTCCTCCGTTGCCGGTGCCAGCTTGCCCAACTCCGGCCTTTTTGCTACCTTTCCCAGCTTCCCCGCCTTCACCAACCGCACCGCATCTCGGAGCACCCGTTCCTCATCCGCCTCGACCACAGCTCATCGATCCCCCGGCGCCTTCGCATGCAGCCCCTCCCACTCGCCACGCAGGAAGCGGGCGCAACGCTCCTTAACGCCTCCTCGGCCCCCACTGCCGCCTCCCATCTGAGCCGGTGCACAACGCTGAGCGTAGCTAGCCACACTTCGACCTTGGTGTTGGAGCAATCCAGTCTCCGAAAGGATGTGCCCACAACTCTGCTCAGGGTACCGCGTTAGTCTCGCCGCGCACAGCAAAAGCTCCGATGGTCCGCCAGAAATTCCGTCAGGGCTCGTCTACTCCCTAGGGCCCCCACCGAGCACCCCGGCACTGAGCAAACCACCACCCCCACCTGCCCTGCCCCCTTCTGCTTGCCACCTCCCTGGAGCTGCACCGACCCACCGGCCTCTCCTGAGGCACCCCCCAACAGTCCCAATGGCCCTTCAGCCCCTCCCACACCCGCCGCATCAGCCCCGCGCTCTGCTCCCGCGGTCGCCGTTCCTACCCTACCCCCTGGACGCCCTCACCCGCCATTCCCACGGCCTCCTCACCACCCGACTACCCCGCCACCACAGCACCACTCCCAAGATCAGCGCTAACCCCAGCTGAACGCCCCGACAGTTCCAACCGAAGCGACAGATGAGGGCTCTCCATGCCCTTACCGCTGCTCACTGCTATCCCACCCGCCAGACCATCCACTCCGGTGGCCCCGTCCTCCCCGCTGACCCCCTCAGTCTCGCCACCCGCACCCGCATCCGCATCCCCCCGAGGCAACCGTCGCTAACCCATAAGCAGGCCTTTCTCCGCCTCCCTGCTCCAGCCATCAACCGGTCTTCACCGCGACGCGCCGCCCGCCACCCCGTCTGGACAAGAAACCGTCATGCTTACCCGGGCCTCTCGGCCTGTCCTCTAGGAAAACCTCCTCTCTCTCCGGGTTCCCATCAAGGTACTCAATCATAGTCGCCCCCTCCACAGATGCCCTCCCCCCTAACCGCCCACCATACCAGCTGCGCTCACCTGGCCAATACACCTCCACCAGGGTGCCCACTGGCAACGCCGCCATCGCTGGGCCTACACTCTGCCCAGCCGATCTCCCACCATCAACATGCCTTTCATTATTTACACTATCCGCGACCGCCGGGTCCGCCGCCTGCCTAGCCGCCCCTTCTATATTCATGTTTGTGCCCCTTCTATGTCATGTCTGTTTCTATATTCATGTGTGTGTGTATGCCTATCCTTGCGACTCCTTTGGCACCCCGTAGCCACAGAAGACTGCACTATGTACCCACGCCGGGGATCAAAGGATTCAGCACACACTTCATGTATGTGTGTGTGCTTATCGGTAGATTCGTCTGTGGTGCTGCGAGGAGAGGCAGAATGTGGTGATGTACACCTTCTGTGTTTTCCCTTGAATTTTGTGGGGAGCACTTAGGTGCCCGCATGTTTCCTTTTTTTGACATGGGGTGTCCATGCTGTGTGGTGTGACTGCATTCATGACATAACCATGGACCAACAGGTCCCATCCATCGACCGGGAGCCACTGGGGGCATGCCAGCAGGGTCCGCTTACTCCGTAACCCAGAGACCAACAGTTGTTTGGCGACGATCGGTCACATCGTATCATCTTTCCATGCTGCTTTGCATTTGGGTTGGGAATATGTATGCGTTTGTGGTATCTTGTCACGGCCTCGCCCTGCTCTTGATTTGCTTCTCACATCCACTGGGATGATGGTGGGCTGGCTTTTGTTGGCCGATCTCATGCCGTTCAGTGTGTGTATGCTTATCCTTGCGACTCCTTTGGCGCCCCGTAGCCACAGAAGACTGCACTATGTACCCACGCCGGGGATCAAAGGATTCAGCACACACTTCGGGACACTCATCCGGATTCTCCGGAGCTCACTAGTGAAGAATGGGACCCCCTAAGCCTCGCTGAGCCACCCGAGCCCCTCTGCATCTGCACCGCCAGCGCACTGCCGCCTTGTGCCTGAAGCCGGTTCATCCCTGCCCCCCGAGCTGCGCGAGCCATATCTTCACCACTGTGTGTGTATGCTTATCCTTGCGACTCCTTTGGCACCCCGTAGCCACAGGAGACTGCACTATGTACCCACGCCGGGGATCAAAGGATTCAGCACACACTTCGGGACACTCATCCGGATTCTCCGGAGCTCACTCGTGAAGAATGGGACCCCCTAAGCCTCACTGAGCCACCCGAGCCCCTTTGCATCTGCACCGCCAGCGCACTGCCGCCTTGTGCCTGAAGCCGGCTCATCCCTGCCCCCCGAGCTGCGCGAGCCATATCTCCACCACCAAGCCCACGCGCAAGACCACCCCTCTGCTCCCTGAGCCTCACTGGGCCACCTGAGCCCCTCTGCGGCTGTCCTGCCGGCGCACTGCTGCTGTGTCTCTGGAGCCGGCTCACCCCCGCCAATCGAGCCACCCCTCCACCACCAAGCCCACACCCCACATCACCCCGCTGCCGCCTACAGCCTGGTCTCAAGAGAGCTTGCCCACCCACGCCACGGCCAGAATGCCCAAGCGCTGTCCCAAGGGGCTGAGAATGATAAACTGGGCTGCCCTCATCCAAACTTGCGCATCCGCCACCGACTTGCGCCTGTAGCCCTCTACCCCCCGCACCAACTCCCCGTGACTGGAGCCCTTGCGCCGATTGCCTTGCGAGGAAGCTGCGAACTTGAGCAATGCGCTCCACACTTGCGCTGTAACTGTCACGCCGCACTGTTCCTACTTGGGGTCCCATCCCCACAGTTGCCTGTGTGTCCCAAGCCCTCCCGGTGGCCAATAGTTCACCACCCGGTCGTCGCCTTCCCGACAGCTGCTCACTGTTAGTTCCGGCACGGCCAGCAACCTCGCCCGATGGGCACGGAAGCTGATGAGATGCCGTATGCTGCCGTGCAACCTGTTGTAAGTGGTCATCGCTGCCAGGATGGGCCCCCGGGCTCTGAGGGGCCCGGCGTGTGTCAACTCCACCCGCGGACCTCCCCACATCTCCCCCGTCATCCTCATCAGTCCCCCCCATGCCATCAACCCCCCAAGAAGGCCGGCCACCCGCCTGCTCGCCCCCATCAAGGTGGCCACCCCTCCCTCAGCCAAGGCCATTGCTTGCTCCGGCGAGGCCCCACTCTGCTCCTGAGTCCAGACCCCACTCCCCGGGCCCGGCGACAAAAGGTCATCCCACTCATTCAAGATATCCTCGACACTTGACGCCGCCTGGCTGAGCCCGCCTATGCCTGCCCGTGCCCCTCCAGATCGCGCCTCGGCGGTGCCCCCTCCTTGCCCCTCCACAGTGCCCAGATGCTCCACCTCCCGCCGCACGTCCTCCATGCTCTCCAAAAGCCTCGATGCCATCGCGCCTGCCTCGCCTGCCTCACCAGAAGCCTGCCCAGACCGCTCACGCTGCGTTCCCTCAGATTCCTGCATCCCACCGCCAGACCCATCCTGCGTGGCATAGTCTGTCTCCTCGAACGCGTCCTCCCACGCTCTGTCCATCAGTGGCGACCTCTCCGCCCCTTCCCGTCGGTCCGCCTCCCCCTATCCAGGTCCGGGCCCATGCCTCCTCCCACACGCCCTCCGCCAGCCCAACGCCACCCACTTCCGGCCGGACACCGCCCTACAGCCCGCCTGATGATCAGCCCTGCAACCCCCCGTGCAAGTGTGAAAGAAAGCAGCCGGACCCACTTCTCCTTCCAGCCCACCGCCCCGCCACGTGCCGCTTCCTCGTCCTCGTCCTCGTCCTCGTCCCCATTGCCATCCACCTGCTCTCCCCTTCCGCGTTCGCCTCCATGTACCGCCGCTCCCTGAAGCGCCGCTGCGTCTTCCGAAGGAATCCATATGCCGCAGGCCCCAGCCCACCGTACACCTCCACCCCAAAGGGGATGAAGTGATGTGGGCGGACATCCCCGTACGTCGCCACCTTGCTCTCCTCTACCTTCTTCTTCGCCGCCCCGGGGGCCATCATGGCCGCTCCCAGGTGCGCGTCTGACATCGGCCGCGCCGTGACCACATCAAACAGCACATGCTGGCCCGGTCCCTCCGCATCCAACACTGTCACATCCGGGCAATGATTCCATGAGTAGGTCAGGTAGCCCGCGAAGTCATCGTGCAATGCAGACGCCAAGGGATAGGCAGACTTGGCCACCTCGAACAGCACCCTCTGCAGTTTGTGGTGGATGAAAGAGTACCAATTTACTCCCCCAGCCCCCTCTCCCCCCCGGCATGCCAGTAAGTGTGTCCCGGTGGGATCCCGCTCTCCTCCACAATCGGGGCACTCCTCCACTTGGCCAAGGAGGGGTTGCTCCGCATGAAGAATGTGCCGCAGGGCCACCCGGTATTCCGCCGAACTGAGCTCCAGGGCTGGGCAGCATGGAACACCCCTCAAGAAAGCAGGCCCAATACTGTTGAAGGTCACCGAGAAGAGCCAGGGGAGCCGAGACGACCCCACGTGCACAGCCAGCCAAAGCCAATCCGCAGAGTGGAGGACAGCAGCATAGACCCGTTGGGCACGTTTTTGAGACCTGCTGTAATCACTCAACTTCTTGACGTCGTCCGCCTTTGGCACTTATGGTGGCAAATGCTCATTTGCTCCCCTCGCCTCCCCAATCACCTCCATCGCCTCCGACACCTTCTGCATGGCCGCTTGTAAAGAATTGACATCCGGCAAGTCGCTCTCAGCCCCGAGGTCCTCGGTCCCCGCCGTCACTGTCGGAAAGAGCTCCCACATATCCTCCCAGACTTGCACAAACCCACCAAGCCAGGCCGCACTGCTCACCCTCGCCGCCTTAGTCAGGCCCATCCCATGCGGGAGGGTGGCAAACTCACAGGAATGCCACGCCAATCCACCGCCAGGCAGCAAGTCCCGCAACGCCCCCTGCATCCTCCTGTCATGCTCCTCAGCCGCCTCCCGCATCATCTCCGGCGGCACACCTCGCAGCCAGAACCCCAGCCTCGGGTGGGCACAGAATCGAAGCAGGAGCCCCTGGACCTGCGCATGCCCAAGCTTGTTCAAGAGGGGCAGGATGCCACATAACTCCTCCACCTTCTTCAACATCTCCACACGGACCGCCTCTGCCTTCCCCACCGGCACCCCCAAGACATCGATGAAGTCCAGCTCCCCCCGTGCACCCGGCATCCCGGCCTCGAAGCAACTGGCGTCCCCCTCAGGCGAGAAAGCTGCTGACTTCACCGGCTGAATATCCAGGCCAATCGCCACTGCCTCCTCCATATATGTCTCATACGCGAGCGCCGCTTCAACCGGAGGGCCCAGGAAGAAAGCGTCATCCAAGTAGGCAAAGATGACCACGCTAGGGTGTCCCTCTTGAACCCGCTCCAGCACCACCTGCAACGGGGCAGCCAAGCGTCCCACCGCTACAGCACCACTCCCAAGATCAACGCTAACCCCAGCCGAACGCCCCGACAGTTCCAATCGAAGTGACAGATGAGGGCCCTCCACGCCCTCTCCGCTGCTCACTGCCATCCCATCCGCCAGACCATCCACTCCGGCCCCGTCCTCCCCGCTGACATATATGTGTGTGTGTGTGTGTATATATAGCCTACACATATATAAGGCATTAGGTGTCTCTGACGCTTCGGCTCTTGTTGCTTGGGTTGCTGCAGTTAGGGCGGAGGCACGCACAGTGATTGATTCGAGTGCGGGCGGCGAGTCTTTCGTGGGTGGATGCGAGGATCCCCATTTGGTCCTTACGGCTTCGGACTGGCGCCGGTTGCGGGATTTCGTCATCACCACGGTTGACAAGGCTGCCGGTAACTTCTGTTTTGTGTGCAAGAAGCACTACATGCAGAAATGCCTGGATGAGCTTAGACACGGTGTAGCTTATGAGGCCACGGAACGGTTGGCCGATGATATAAATGCTGAGGGCACCGCTTTGTGCAGGGCTCATTCCATTACCCCGCAGAGGGGGCCTAGGATCCCGCATTTTCATATTCGTGTGAAATTGCACAAGTCTCCGGTAGGATACCGGTTTGTCGCGGGGGCCAATCGCGCAACACTTACACCAGTTTCTAAGTGGCTCAGTGTAGCCTTCCGGGCTTTGACTGCCGACACCGAGGGCCTGTGGAAAGAGGTGGTTTCTCAAATCCCAGGTGTGCCGAGAGGTCGCGGGTCTTGGATTATTCAAGATTCGGCGGAGGTTCGGGAGCTGGCTGCGGCATGCAACAGGCCCCGCGGACAGCGTGATGCATCAATGCACGTCTGTGCATTCGATTTCACGTCCATGTACTACCACCTTGTGTCTGCAGGATTTGAAGGAACGGCTGTCGGCACTCTTTCGGAGCATTTTCCAAAGGAAATTTCAAAGTTCGAGGGTGAGGTACCTGCTTGTCAGAAAGGATAAGTCCTTTGAGTGGGTTACCAATGAACGGAGGACGGACGGTGAGAGGGAAATGCTCTTTTCGGAGGGTCGGCTTGTTGAGTTATTCTGCGGGTTGGTGGATGGAACATTTGTCGAGTTTGGGGGTGTGATCTACAGACAAATTGTGGGGATCCCTATGGGGACGAGCTGTGCGGGCTTCATTGCCAACCTCTACTGTTTTACGTATGAGCTTGCGTTCATGCGCAGACTTGTGGAGGCGGGGAATTTTCATGACGCACACAGGTTTCTTTTCGTTTGTAGATACATTGATGACTTGCTGGCGTTCAATATTCCAGATATGGAAGACTATCTATATCTGAACGAATCCGGCACTGCAGGGATCTATCCCAAACACATTTTGAGTCTATCTTTGGCACATGTGGGTGTGCGTGTCCCTTACATGGACATACTCATCAAGCAAAATAGGCGCAGAGGCCTTATGACTGCCATATATGACAAACGACTGGATGCACAATATGCTGGCATCCAGGTCGTTACGTACCCTGCACATGACTCGTACTTGGCCGACAAAGCTAAGTATGGGATTGTCACGAGCCAACTGCATCGGTTCGCTGAGAGATGTGCCCTTTGGCAAGACTTTGTTTACAACATAGCTCTTGTTTTCCACAGGATGACACAAAAGGGTTACCACAGCAGGCGTTTGTGGGGCTTTGTGCGGCGCTTTATGGTGGAGAGGCCCGGTCTGTATGATAGACGAGGTCCGGGTTGCTGGATCTCGCGCGTCAGGCGTAAGCTGGGGGACTTACGTGACGGTGTCATTGTGCCAGGTCCGAATGGGTGGGAGTTCGGGCCATCATAGCTGACCGGGATTACGTCTCGCCATAGGGTTGTGGCATCTCGCTGTTAACGGGGACGGCCACTTGGGTGCTTTGGATGATGGGATGTGGCTGTCCCTGTGGTACCCTTTTGACGGGTACTGCCTCTTTGAGGGCGTCGGGGATTCGTCTGCGGCTGGCTCTATTTATGTCCAGTGCCTTGGGGCTTTTTCACCTGCCGGGGGACTGGTGGTTGACAACCACGTTATGGGGTGCTGACATCTCGTTGTGAACGGGGACGGCCACTGGAATGATTTGGATGATGGGATGTGGCTGTCCCTGTGGTACCCTTCTGACGGGTACTGCCTCTTTGAGGGCGTCGGGGATTCGTCTGCGGCTGGCTCTATTTATGTCCAGTGCCTTGAGGCTTTTTCACCTGCCGGGGGACTGGTGGTTGGCAGCCACGTTATGGGGTGCTGACATCTCGTTGTAAACGGGGACGGCCACTGGAATGATTTGGATGATGGGATTGTGGCTGTCCCTGTGGTACCCTTCTGACGGGTAATGCCTCTTTGAGGGCGTCGGGGATTCGTCTGCGGCTGGCTCTATTTATGTCCAGTGCCTTGGGGCTTTTTCACCTGCCGGGGGACTGGTGGTTGACAGCCACGTTATAGGGTGCTGACATCTCGTTGTGAACGGGGACGGCCACTGGAATGATTTGGATGATGGGATGTGGCTGTCCCTGTGGTACCCTTCTGGCGGGTACTGCCTCTTTGAGGGCGTCGGGGATTCGTCTGCGGCTGGCTCTATTTTTGTCCAGTGCCTTGGGGCTTTTTCACCTGCCGGGGGACTGGTGATCGATACCCACTTTATGGGGTACTGGCATCTCGTTGTGAACGGGGACGGCCACTGGAATGATTTGGATGATGGGATGTGGCTGTCCCTGTGGTACCCTTCTGATGGGCACTGCCTCTTTGAGTGCGTCGGGGATTCGTCTACGGCTCGCTTTTTGGGAGTGTCTTGGATTCGTCTGACGCTAGCTCCCTCTCCGTGTACAGTGCTCATGGTTATTACACATGCCGGGGGACTTGCGTTCTTTGACCTTGATATGAAGTACTGACGGATCGCTGTGAACGGGGACGACCGCCGGGTGGAAGTGGGTTTTGGGAGGCGGTTATCCCTGTGGTGCCATTCTGGCGGGCACTGCCTCTTGGAGAGCTCGGTAGATTCGTCTGTCGTGCTGCGAGGAGAGGCAGAAGGTGGTGATGTACAACTTCTGTGTTCTCCCTTGAATTTTGTGGGGAGCACTTAGGTGCCCGCATGTTTCCTTTTTTTGACATGAGGTGTCCATGCTGTGTGGTGTGACTGCATTCATGACATAACCATGGACCAGCAGGTCCCATCCATCGACCGGGAGCCACTGGGGGGCATGCCAGCAGGGTCCGCTTACTCCGTTACCCAGAGACCAACAATTGTTGGGCGATGATCGGTCACATCGTATCATCTTTCCATGCTGCTTTGCATTTGGGTTGGGAATATGTATGAGTTTGTGGTATCTTGTCACGGCCCCGCCCTGCTCCTGATTTGCTTCTCACATCCACTGGGATGATGGTGGGCTGGCTTTTGTTGGCCGATCTCATGCCGTTCAGTGTATATATAGCCTACCCAGGCTCATTGACGAGAGTGCAGCGTGCGACTACGATCAAAACTTGGCACGTGGGGAAAGGGGGACTTAGTTCAAGTCCTAAATGTGTAGTAAACAAAGGCTGGCCACTTCCCAACATCCACCCCTACATCCCCCTACAACCGCTAAGCCTTCCCGATGCCCCTCCCCGCCTTTCCGCCTCCCCCCATGAGTGTATACACCTGCTCCCATCCTACAACACCCAACCGCTCTTACCTTTCAAACATTTCACACATATCCTCCCTGCCTCCCTCCCCCCCTCCACCTTCCCATGTGGCAGCCCCACATGCCCCCTCCCCCCACCTACAACCCCTCGTCCAGTTATCTTGCTGAACCCACACACGCCCCCCACCCCGATAATCTATCTGCATCCCGAACATCCTTCATAACACCACAACGGTCCCAAGCACCCCAACGGACAACCCTAGATGATGATGGCTAACTTGTACCAATTGCGGCTGGTACAGGCAAGCCTGTACCAAAAGAAACGGTTGTTTTATAACGGCGGCTTGCTCATACCGTGGGGGGCGCATGCCAGTTGGTACAGAGTAGCCTGGATTAGCGCTATTGGTACAGGGTAGCTTGTACCAGTGATTTCGGTACAGGCCGGTGTGTACCGAAATCAACCGGTATATACCGGTGGCTTGCTAATATTGTAACATATCCATGACTCAAGCAGCATGCCTTGTTGTATGCAGGAGCTAGAAGTCGTGCTCTATGACCGTGCTGCAAAAGACAGCGCGATGGTTAAGGTTTGTGCCCACTACTTTCAGCAGGATCCATAATAGGCCAATAGATGATTGTAAAGTCTGAATCTTAAGATTCCTTCGGATAGGAGTATGTAGGATGTTGTGAGGACATTCTTAGAAAGGATGGAATGGGATGGGATGGGATTGCATGTTCAGGCTGCAAATTTATTTGCCAATGCGAAAAGTAAAATACAAGGAAAATAGCTGACAGAGACATGTCTTCTTGACAATGATAAGCTTTCCTAACAGTTCTTTAAATGATCAGTGTATGGTACATTTGAAATAAAGATCTGTGCAAATCTCTTCACCGATTGGTTACTTTCTTGTACTGGGTATAATATCAAAACTGATTGATAACATTTTGATTTCTCCTTGCACACTCGATCTACTGCCCAAAGGCACACTGCATGCCATTCATTATAATTAATAGCATTTGTCTGATTGGCGTTATCTAACTACTGGCCGAGACTTTAAGTCAGCCTAGTAAATATCTATTTTGCGAATGGACAGCTCGTCTTGCGACAGAAATATGGATTCGAAGTTCGGAGCGTGGGAAAGTGGAAAAGAACATAGCCGATTCCATGTTTGTTCGGACTCATACGTGTAAACTGTGACTGGATGTCGGCTCTCTCGGGAGGTTCGAACCGTCACTGCCTCGGTCAGGGCGCACGACTCAGGTCGATCGGGCCAATATTTTGAAACCATTAAAATTCCGCTCCAATTTTAGACATTTCATCTTGCACACTCGATCTTCTCCCAATGTCCCAGAGTTTGCACCTGTCTCGACACTCCTACGCGCGCGCACCCAGTGCGGCAAGCCACCCAAAATTGTTGAGCATCGCCTGGTGTGGCACTGCTGTCAATTTGTTGTAAGTCTGCACAGCAGCGGACAGTTGTGCCCATCCTCCGAGGAAGCACGCCTTCTCTGGGGAGGTGGCCTAGTGCTGGAGAAGTGTTGAGTATGAGTTTCCAGTCTACGATTATGACGGCCACTTGGCCTGACACACATAGATTGATTTTGCCCACTTGGGCCGTGTCTTATTTCTTCTCTGAGGTTTTGAATTTTCAAGTTTTCTGGAGACCGTGGCACCGTGTATTACGTGTAGCGTATGAACTTTTCAGGCAATATTACGTGAGAATTACCTGGTACCTTGTATACTGCTGCACCAGACCTATTTGGTCCGGTTTTTTCAGCCTCTGCAACGGGGAAGATTATTATTACGTGTAGCGTCAGAACTTTTCAGGCATTATTACGTGAGACAGACTCTGGCTGTGACAGTGAAACTGCATTCCCTGCATAACTTATTTCACAGACAGGAAGACAGTCTTTCATACATATTTACCATGGGACGAGAGCACCTGAAAACAGTTTGGAGAAGTGCACATGACAACTATATAGTCAACACAGGCAGTAGAGTGTTTCAGACTCCGAGGAAAGCCTGCTGACGAGACCTTTGGCAAGGTTGAAAAGCTTATAGGTAGCCACTACGGGAGCTCCGGTAACTATTTTATCGTGACAGTTTATAAATATTCTTACATATCTGAGTATACAGCGACGGACAGTTCATAAAGACAAGAGTACCCTGCCTGTTTTGACTGTACTGTGTTTGCCCTAACCTATATTTATAGGCCGTATACAGACCGCTGGCACACAAAATATCGTATCGTGATGTCAACAACCGAAACAGTTTTAATTATTTTAGAACTTTGCTTACGACGTTTTCTTCAGGGCTGTGTTGTGCACAAAAACCCCCGACGTTGTTTATAGATCAAGTGGGCTCTTTCAGAGGTACCAGATCGACTATATTGGAGATTTTTGAGTTTTTGGAAGTTTTATATTATACCATACTATGGAAGGGCAAAATCTTTTTACTACACCTGGACAGCCGGTACAGGCAGCAGTGGGAGCAGCACAACAGGCTCAAGGGCCGGCAGTACCGGTCCAGACTGCGGCCCCAACGCCGCCGCCACCCGAATTAACTACTCCACAGGCGCAGCGGCCAGTACAGATGCCAGCTCAGTTTCCCCAGCAACCCCCTCAGGGAGGGCAGATTCCAGCCCAGTACTTTACGCCCCAGCCAGTGCCGCCTCACGCAGCAGGACAGTTCACGCCTCAGACGTTCTCTGCGTATAACCCATACCCGCAACACACCCCAAAGAGCGCCGGGGGGGTTCAGTATCAGTTCCCCCTCCCTAACCCACCAGCAGCGGACAACGGGTACTCAGGCCCGAGGATTAACCCAATGACAGGGGAACCTTATGTCTCTAGGTGGAAAAAAGAGTGCGAAGACGAGAGGGTTAAAACAGCGGCTTTAGAGGCTAAACTGGCGGCAATGCAAGACAAACTGTTCGAAATGAACACAGCTCTGGCACAGGCACAGGCCCAAACTGCGGAGGCAAAAAGGGATGCTGAGTACGAAAGGAGACTGGCGGCAGCAATTCAGCAGGCGAACGGAGATCGAGACACCGACCTGGCTAGGCTTGGACAGGCGATGACAGAGGCGGCGTCAGCTGAGCAGGCAGCCCCCAGGGCGATTCACTTCAGTGAAGAAATGACGAAGGCGGCTGCGGAAAAAAGGAAACCAATGGCACTAAAGAGGGTGTTTCGTAAAGAGGCGAAAACAAAGAAGACAGCGGCGGCTGTAGAGGCAGTTGAACTGGCAGAGGATGACACCACAGGCGCAGAGGACACTTCTGGAGAGAGCAGCCAGAGTGAGGACAGGAGATCCAGGCAAAGGACACAACGAGAAAAGGCTAAGAAACTGGCGAAAGAAATGAAGACATACAGTGGAGGACAGGCTGGGGGATCAGCGACCAGCCCGGGACCGAAACTGCAGCCAGACACCTCAGACTTTGCAGCCTTTAGGGAGATGATGCGTGAGCAGTTAGAGCAGATGCAGGCGACGTTCCAGCAGAAGATGACAGCTCTTCAACAGCAACAACTTCCAGTGGTCGGGGTAACGCACCTCAACCAGTATCCCAGACACCAGCTTTTACAGCCGCACGCAGCGCCAGAAGCACCAGCAGCAGCCGCCGGAAGTATGGCTGCCCCAGCAACCGCGCTCCCGATTTCACTCGCAGCAGCAGCTCCAGGGGCCTGGCACTCGCTGATGGCGGGAGGCCAATTGCGCCGACAAACCCAATGACAACAGCCAGTGGAGCTCCCCCTCGTACACCGAGAGCGACCCCGCGTCCTCAGATGGCACCTCCAGCACCACCCGCGCAGAACACCAGGCCTGCAGTGATCACGCCGAAAGAAATGTCGTCCAGATTCCGCCTGAAAGCAGCAGTCAGCAACCTCAGACTGGTGGCAGTTCAGTACCAACTCGCAGTGCCAAAGGAGTGTATGGAAATGAGTAAGGTGGACCTGCTAGTGCTGACAGCAAAGGGGCACAACAATGGGCTCCTAGACCTCCGCGCTTTATAGCGAGGAGGCACCCAGCGACAACGATTCTTCAGAGCGAGATGCCTGGTCTTGCTTATTTCTAAAGTGATTGAAGAGGTTGTCGCTGGGATTCTAGGTGGGGAATATGAGGTGGAGGATGCGGTGCGGCTTTCGATGTTCGGGTCACTGGTAATTTTGATGTGGACAGGAATGAGACCGAGGTGGTGGCTGAAGAAGTACGTACCGTGGTGGAATGAGCTGAGGCCCACTGAGCTGAAGAGGTGGTTTGCTGGTGAGGCTAATTTTGGGACCTATGTGCTGGCCTCTCCGTGGACGAAGAGGAGTTACGTGGGTAAGTTTTGGACGGGACCGGTGGTGAGATTGACGAAGCATTTTAGTACGACGCTGGACGTGACCGCGAAGGGGGGCAGACGACTGTATGGGTTCCTTAGATCGAAGGGACTTCACTCTTTCTTTATGATTCCCCTGCGCCTGTACTCGTCAAAAGGTGACTGTGACGCTGACGAGAAGGTTATTATTAAGCAGACGCAACGGGCGAGTTGTTCGCTCAACACGGTGGGAGTTCGCTGGCGGCGGAAGACGACGGGGTATCGCAGGAGACACAAGTCGAAGGCGCAGCAACGAAGGAAGTACGGGGGGCGTAGAAGTCGAAGAGGTATAATTATATGTACGAGAGAGCTGACGGGGCTCGGGAACCATCGAGGACGTACGGGCACGTATCGACCGCGGGCTATAACGGAGGAGGCCTGGACAGAGCACTGAGGCCCCATCAAACGCAATACACGTGAGGGATTGCTTCATGAAATATGTAGTAAAAGAGTACTGGGTCTGTAAGACTTTCCAAATGTTCTCAGTCACACCCTCTCCGTCATGCCCTTCAGTGACAGGTGGGTCAGCAAGAAACGCAGCAACAAATTCGCCATTCACCATAAATGATATACCAATGGCTTGTCCAGTGCGGCGTAGCTCTGTCATTTTGTCTGCGGCGAGCGCAAACACTGGTGGTTGCCTAGTCACAGCATCCACTGTGTGCAAGAAGTCGCATAAGCGCTTGAGCAGAATCTGATGAAAGATGGGTAACATGTCGGAGACAAAGTGGCGGCTGTGGTGGTACTGCCCAATATGCGTCCCGACCAAATGCTGCTCGACACAACGTCTCTCATACCTGCAATAGCAATCACCCTCTCGAATGCATTCATATGCCATCCGACCCAGCGTGATCCCGACCTTTCTCCGCTTTGATGCCTGTTCTTCCTCTCTTTGATCTTCTGCTACACACCATCGATGTGCTGATGACTGCCTGTGTCTCAAGAGGGCGGCTCGAACCGTTTTAGTAGCTTGTGATGCATCAATCACACCAAGTGCTGCTCGATTGTTGCCGGCTACCAGAGTGACTGGAACACCCTTCCCATCAGTACCACCCGAAGTTTTCTGATGTAAGCAGGTGCGGCAAACTAATCTCGGGTGATCCTCGTGCCAATCCTCCAATTGACAATTCGTAGCATCCGCCAGCTGATGAAGTGTGGAGCATCGACGCAAGTTCATTTCCAACATATTGTCGCTTGCCTGGGTGTGAGCCATGGCTTCCTGCGCTTGCAGTTGCACCACCCTTCGAGCTACGGCGTCTGGGAGGTCTGTGAGACCAGGTTGCAAGCAAGATTGGATGAGAGTGACAGTCGTCAAAATAGATTGTATCAAACGATACATTCCACGCACGCTTCGGAAGGTCTGGAACACCACGTCAGTGAAACCCGAAGCACCATCGCTTTGCCGAGGAGCATTTTGCGGTGGTTCCCTTTGGCTGGAGGCCTGCACAACCCAACAATCACCAATGCCGCCGTATGTCATTCATCCCGACAGCCAATGCATGTCTGAGGCCATGCATGTCGGTGCATCAGCCCTACGGACAGCCCCGTGATGTGGGGCACCCTGTGAGCTATATGACACATGCTTCGCGCTCACAATGCTCGGTGCATCAGCCCTACGGACAGCCCCGTGATGTGGGGCACCCTGTGAGCTATATGACACATGCTTCGCGCTCACAATGCTCGGTGCATCAGCCCTACGGACAGCCCCGTGATGCGGG
>LGRX02028413.1:0-44412 GCA_001247695.2 Cymbomonas tetramitiformis
AATGGGGAAATGGGTAATTCACCAAGTGAAAATACAAAACGGTCCTCGAAATATTTTCAAGTGAAAATACAACGACGCGTCCCTCTTCCGGAATATCCCCGCACCCCCCTCCCCGACAAGTGAAATTCCACAACGGGCCCCGCAAATACTGAAAATACACTTTGGTCTCCTTTAGTTAAAAAATGCACCGTCACCTCCCCGATAAAGTGAAAATGCAAATCAGGTGAAAAACAACAAGTGAAAATACAAGCACGCGTCCTTCGTCCGGAATATCACCTCACCCCCCTCCCCGCCAAGTGAAATTCCACAACGGGCCCCGGAAATACTGAAAATACACTTTGGTCTCCTTTAGTTCAAAAATGCACCGTCACCTCCCCGATAAAGTGAAAATGCAAATCAGGTGAAAAACAACAAGTGAAAATACAAGGACGCGTCCTTCGTCCGGAATATCACCGCACCCCCCTCCCCGCCAAGTGAAATTCCACAACGGGCCCCGGAAATACTGAAAATACACTTTGGTCTCCTTTTGTGAAAAAATGCACCGACACCTCCCCGAAAAAGTCAAAATGCAAATCAGGTGAAAAACAACAAGTGAAATTACAAGGACGCGTCCTTCGTCTGGAATATCACCGCACCCCCCTCCCCGCCAAGTGAAATTACACAACGGGCCCCGGAAATACTGAAAATACACTTTGGTCTCCTTTTGTGGAAAAATGCACCGACACCTCCCCGAAAAAGTCAAAATGCAAATCAGGTGAAAAATACCAAGTGAAAATAAAAGGAAGTTTCCTTTTTCCAGAATAAATATGTCTCACAGAAAATATAACAATGACAACCCTTGTCACCATTGACAGCTAATAAGAAAGTGATATTGAACTGATAATAAGAAGTCCGTGCTGAATATTTTTGAAACCTAAAATTATTGTCATCGATGACGATATTTCTAGGTGCTGAAAAAAAATTAATTTATACTTTATTTATAAAGTAGAAAATACTTGTCATCGATGACGATATTTTTAGGTTGCATGAAAACATCAAGTTACAACAACAAGCTTGTCATCGGTGACGTTTTTCTCACTATTTGTAAAATAGGTCTACACGGGTTGATAACTTACACGCTGCGTAATTAGAGACTTGTTCTAAAGTCTTTAACGCAAAGCTGAATATTATGACCGGTCCAGAATCTTTGCAGTTTCAAAAGTCACTAAGATTCTTTCGGATCCAATCTTGTAAGACTTCTTAAAGAAGCGCTGTCTTAGAATGTGCCGCACGCAATAAAAAGTCTGCGCAACTAGCTGATACCATTGAGCTAGTAGGGAATCAGTATACGATTGCAACGCGGTTTGTTGCGAGTTCATCGTAAAGACATCGACGGTTAAATAACTTAGACGCTGCGTAATTAGAGACTTGTTCTAAAGTCTTTAACGCAAAGCTGAATATTATGACCGGTCCAGAATCTTTGCAGTTTCAAAAGTCACTAAGATTCTTTCGGATCCAATCTTGTAAGACTTCTTAAAGAAGCGCTGTCTTAGAATGTGCCGCACGCAATAAAAAGTCTGCGCAACTAGCTGATACCAATGAGCTACTAGGGAATCAGTATACGATTGCGCCGCGGTTTGTTGCGAGTTCATCGTAAAGACATCGACGGTTAAATAACTTAGACGCTGCGTAATTAGAGACTTTTAAAACTGCCGCTATCTTTGACGTTGAAGGTAGTAACTCATCAAGAGAAAATAAAACGTCCGTGATTGGTGACGGACAGTTCCATACTTTTTGAAATAACTGCGGAACGTCCGTCACCAATGACGGACACATCCGTCATCGACGAACGAAAAAAAAGTATAGGCTTTGACTCCCTTCTCGTTCGAAACAAAACTGTGAGAGCCCGCAAGAAAGTTGATCTCCATGGGGGTAATATCCTCAGGAAGAACTTGTCACAAGCATTCGGTCTCAGAAAAATATTGTCATCGATGACAAAATATTGACATCGATGACAAAAATAGTTCTAAACGTAGATACGTCCAGTGAATAAACAGAACAAGTACCGAAAGCGTCATCGATGACAAAAATATTGTCATCGATGACAAGGAATACCATGTTCGTAGAAAAATAACGACTAAATCAACGGCAAGAGAGGTAAGTTGTCATCGATGACGTTTCAGAAAGAAATAAAACTTGTGCCAAAAGCGAACTCGTTGACAAATTAGGTGGAGTCGTCATCGATGACAAAAAAGAGAAAACTAAAAACAGCGACACCAATGTAAACTTTTTCACCGCAAGATGTTATCAATAAAAAGTCTGAAAAAATAAAAACATACCTGCACTTTCACCTTGAGCTCCCGAGGAACAAACCTCGGCGCAATCGGATACTAATTCGCTATTTCATTAATATCAGCTATTTGCTTAGATGTTTCACTGCTTGCAGCACAAGCAACAATAGGTAAAATAGCGCTTCTTAACGGAGTCTTGCAAGATTAGATCTGATTGGGGTTTCAAGGTGACTTTCTAATGTGAAACTGGATTGGTCCTTATTAGCGTTGCGTTGAAGACTTTAAAAGACTTAACAATATTTCGCTTTCTTTATATTTACAAACTCTGACCGCGACAGCAGACTCGAAATTGTTCTTTTTTAACTATCACTCTTGAAGCGTTTGGCTTCCCTTCTTTTCTTAGTAGTAGCTTTCCGCTCGCAGACGTTGCAACGTTGCCACCTTCCTGCCTAGCGGCTTCTATTTTCTATTATTATTCCTATAATTTGTTAGTATAAGCGTGCAGCACGCGTTATTCGCGTTATTCTATAATTTATTTGTTCATAGAACTATTTTGCAAATAGTGAGAAAAACGTCACCGATGACAAGCTTGTTGTCATAACTTGATGTTTTCATGCAACCTAAAAATATCGTCATCGATGACAATTTTTTTCTATTTTATAAATAAAGTATGAAACAATATTTTTTTTTAAGCACCTAGAAATATCGTCATCGATGACAATAATTATATGTTTCAAAAATAATTAGCGCGGACTTCTTATTATCTCAATATCAGTTTCTTATTAGCTGTCATTGGTGACAAGGGTTGTCATTGTGATATTTTCTGTGAGTCATAGTTATTCTGAAAAAAGGAAACTTCCCGTTATTTTCACTTGGTATTTTTCACCTGATTTGTATTTTGACTTTTTCGGGGAGGTGTCGATGCATTTTTTCACAAAAGGGGACTAAAGTGTATTTTCAAAAATTTGTGTAATTTCACTTGTCGGGGAGGGGGGTGCGGTGATATTCCGAAAGAAGAACACGTCCTTCTTTTTTCCACTTGTTGTTTTTCACCTGAATTGCATTTTAACTTTTTCGGGGAGGTGACGGTGCATTTTTAAAGAAAAGGAGACCAAAGTGTATTTTCAGTATTTCCAGGGCCCGTGGTGTAATTTCACTTGTCGGGGAGGGGGGTGCGGGGATATTCCGGAAGAAGGACGCGTCATTGTATTTTCACTTGTTGTTTTTCACCTGATTTGCATTTTCACTTTATCGGGGAGGTGACGTTGCATTTTTTTCCAAAAGGAGACCAAAGTGTATTTTCAGTATTTGCGGGGCCCGTTGTGTAATTTCACTTGTCGGGGAGGGGGGGTGCGGGGATATTCCGGAAGAGGGACGCGTCGTTGTATTTTCACATGAAAATATTTTGAGGACCGTTTTGTATTTTCACTTGGTGAATTACCCATTTACCCGTTCACCCGTTCACCCATTCACCCTTTTTTTGCGCGACGTGTTGAACACATATTGAAACATTCCCTCATGCAGAATATCTTTAGTACATGTGCAATATGTCTACAATCAGAGTGAATTATGCAACACATGACTGCATGGGGTAAAGGGGTAAGACCCCCTGCTGCTCACATATTGCATAATACTTACAATATGTCCGCAATACGTATCTGGTATATTACAGGTATATCAAATGTGTACAGAGGCACTACTATGCGTCATCACACTTTCTGCAGTACCACATTCCAGTGGGGATGTCGGTGAGCCCTGCGCATCGCACGTGCATAGCCTCTTTGCAGCCTGCCCTCTCACACAGAAGGAGCTCGCCACCGACTCTACACTTCCCGCATGTGTCAAAGTGACCATCACTACCTACGGGCCTATCAACGAGTGCAAGTTTCTCCATATTGCGGTCGCTCGTATCAAGTATCACCGCTGAATCCATGCAGGGGTGTTTGACTATCACTACTTGCGCTTGGACTTGATTGGCCAGTAGGTAGGGCTCTCGGTTGTCCATAGTGTACTTGGAGGTGTCCCATGGGTTGAAGGTGTAGTAAGCCTTGGACACCTTGTCCACGCCGAGGATGGAGTTCTTCAGCTTGAAGCTTGCGATCTGAGCTTCCGTGGGCACGGGTAGCCAATCACACTTTAAAAAAGTGTAGAGCACACCGCCAATGCTAACCCGCAGAATGGCGTTGATGATACCATACCTGCGCACGAAATGTTCAATGTTTTTGTAATATACGTACAACATACCCTCAATATGTTGGGGACGTATTGCATATATGTTGCAGAGATATACGAAAAGGCAAAGAAGCATGCAAACTGGTGGTTGAGGTCGTACCTGTCCTCCCACTCGTCATCGGCATCGGCATCATTCTTGGGGAAGGATGCGCGGACGAAACACTGGGTTGTCACTTTCCCTTTGTCCCCGTCTCTAGTGCGATAGAAGACACCGCCGATGTTCACCTTGTTGTACTTGGAACACATGGGTTCGGGACCCATCATGAGCGACTTCTCGTAAGCCGTGTATTGACGACCAAGCCATCCTTCAGGGTCCTCCAATGGACCGAACGCGATCGCGGGCACGCCACCCACCTCTTGTCGGTACCGCAGTGCTTGTTTAGAGCGCGCGGCATTCTCCCTGTGATGACAACATATTCTTAGTATACTTACAATATATGATAAACATACAGAAACAAGTTGACAATATGTTGCAGGTATACTACAGATAGTACATGCGTGCGAGCTTGCAGGTTGCACCTCCGCCGGAACAGGTCGTACTCAGCATGTTGTTGAAAAAGCTTTCGGTAAGCGGGAATACTCGCTCGCATCCAGCGGGTCAGTTGGTCAATCTCCAAGGACGTTAGCTCCAATGGCTTGCCCTTGTCCCCGAAGGTAGTGACCACGATGCCGGGAGCGGGGCCCGCCATCAAAGCCCGCGGGACACGGCCGGCAGTAGCTCTTTCTCGGTTCAAGAGCATGGTCAGGATGCCTCGTAGGGAGCGCAAGGTTTTCAACCTTAGATAGCCGTTCATGATGCTTGCCACGGGGAACGCATTGTTCTTCACCCACCTAGCTAGCTTGCCATTCATGGACTCGAAGGCATGCATCCACCATTCACGCACAGGTCCGAATCGCAGGAGCAAATCGGCCCAGTGCCAGATTTTATGCGTGTTGATTGCAAGCCACTGTGGAGGACCATTCGCTTCCAAGTCCTCAAAGAAAAGTCTGGTCTGCTCTCTCAAATACTCCATATCCTGCACGTACGAATCAATACGTTTGTAACATATATTCAACATACATGTGACATGTGGAACTCATATCACACCAACATTGAATACGTACCCGAGGTTCTATGGAATGCGCAGTGCATTCCCGTATGATGATAGTCAGTTTGGACACAATGTCCTGCAGCGCATTGTCGACTTCACCATCATCGCGAGGCCAAGAGGACAATACCGCCAACAACTTGGACTCGAAAGCCTTCAAAGCCGCATGCGCCTTGAGGTGCTTTGCGTATTTTGCGCCGTTGGAGGCGGTTGAGGTGCGCAACAAATGCTTATGCCCATCGCCCCACCGGGTGACTCCCCGCAACTCCTTCAAGAAGGCGAGTGCTGTTTCCCGAGAACGTAAGGTGGTCGAAGCCTTCGGACGCGGTGGGATCCCCATGGACCGTTTGTCATTTTGTACACCTCATGCGGTTCCCCTGTCCGTGTTGCCGTATACCGTCAACACGTGTATGACATATTGAACACAATTACAGAAATGTTGCACTAATACAAAACTCACCTTTCGAATTCTGCACCCACTCCGTTTGCCCCCATTCTGGGTGCAGGCCCTCCTCCTCGGCAAAGTTGCGCGCGGCCTCGTTGAAATCCAGCCCAAGCAGCGTTGTTGCAAGCCTGTTTCCCAAGTTCATGATTTCGTGCATAGGATCATAGAGCCATTCCAACGCCAAGTTAAAGTACGACAACCTTGCGAATGCGGCGGGCAACTTGAATCCGGTGGCCGAGAAACGTTCCGCCATGTCCGCTTTCGACCAACCTGATTTGGAAAGTGCCTCGTGTATTTCGCCCATTCGCTTGACAAACTCATGCGTGTAGTTCTCCGGCGGCCCTGCATGGCACGTGCACAAGTAATGCAACATATCTGTGGTATGTTGCAGGCATGTTGATGCATGTTGCAAACATGCTGCAAACAATCAAACCGGGTGGCATAGCGATGAGAGCGTACCAGGAGGATGTTGCTTGAAGAATGCGTAGAAGATTCTTCCCAGCGCTGGACTGTGACATCCTTTCGTACGGCACAACATGCAACACTTGTAGGCGTTTACATCTATTCGCTTCCCGGCATCGACCAAGCCTTTGTAATCCATGATCACCCCGAGTAGCATGCACCGTACACGAACATACTCCTCGGAAAAGGCGTCCCAAACTCCGCAGCCCGTCTCCCACAACTCCTCCAACTCGTCGACCAGCTTGTCGTACAAAAGAGTCGTATCGGCGGGATGGATGCCATTAAGAATACCGTAGACCTCAAGGTACTCGTACTTGGAGTGTATCTCCGGCGGCAAGTTCAAGATTTGGAAATACATGGGAAACACGCCCGCCTTGTTTTTCCATACGGAAGCCCCATCCGCGCAGAACAGGATGATTATATTCCGCAACTCCTGGAAAAACTCTGGGTACCGCGCCTTCTTCTCTTTCCACGCATCTCCGTCTGCACACTCCGGACAAAATACAACTCACCGCGGTATACATACAACTGTATGTGTACATCTGCAATATGTCAAAGACATACGTTAAGTGTATTGCAGATATGCCCTTTGCAGATCCTATCACAAGCATTGGGATCATAGACGCGTGCTGGGCTCTTACCCCAAATTGTGTCTTTGCGTCCACTTTCAGGAGACGTATGACGGCCATGCGCCCGCATGAGCTCAGCAACTTCAGGTGAATGGAATAGCCTCCGGAAAATTTCCTTCAAGGGCCACCAAAGGAATTGCAATCGCGGCTTCTTCGGAGTGCCATCCTCCGGAGTGCCATCCTCCGCCGCCGCTCCAAAGCTTTGCCACCGGCATTCTTTACAGTGTGGACAATGATCCGCGTTCTCCAACTCCTTCTCGTACAAACAACATCCATTGACGCACATGTCCACTCGTTGGTACGGCGTACTAAAAGCGTCGAAAGTACCCATAGCTTTAGCGAACGTCAAGGGGAAATGGGTTTCGCGAAGCTCATCAAAGTTGTGAAGTAGGATCTCACACAACGAGGAAAACGATTTTTGGGTCAAGTTTTCCTCCAAGTTCCATTCCAGAAGATCCGCGAGGAGCTTAGTTGATCGCCGCACGTTGTGGTCCTGCGTACACATCGCAATTTCAGTGGTTGTCAATACATATGCAATATACTGCAATACATTGTCAATATGTAGGAGATATGCATACTACATATTGCACGTGCAGTTCACTGCACGATATTTGGCATAATAACGCGTTCTTACCGTCTCCCCTCCGAAAAGCTCCTTTGCAGCATTCACAATACTTTCCAATTGTGTAGCAATCGCTGCTTTAACGGAGTGGACGGCATCTCCGTCGTCTTCTTCATCGAACCCCAAATCCTCCCCACCGCCATCCTTGGTCTCACCATCGGCATCCTCGGTCTTAGGCGCATCGCCATCCTCGTCGTCGGGAACTCCGGCCTCGCCGCCTTGACTCGACACATCCTTGGCTTCCACGTCCTGTTGTGCGTGTACCACCTCGTCTTGTGCGCTTGTCCTCCCGGCTTCCTCAGCATGTTCGCCCTCCTTGTCATCCATCGTGACGTCCACATCCGTATGTCTGTAGGAGAGTTGCAATGCACCTTCAATACGTTGTCAACATATTGCGAATGTGTTGTCACGCAAGCTTGCCCAATCATTCATGGGAGAGAAAGGGCGGAGAGTACCTTAAGGTTTCGCCGCGGTTGCCACAAACTACAGCATCGATTTCTTCAGGGTCCGGTGCGGGTGGCTGGATCTGCCCGTGGAGTTTCCGATGTCGTGTGCGGGTGGCCTTGCTCAACACCTTTAGTACAACTCCGCCGTAGCACATGGCACAATCACATATAAACCGCCCTCGCTCCAATGTTACCGAGCCCACATTTCGACGATGCATTGCATGGAGCGAGAGCCAAGGATCGGCTTCGCCCGCCGTGTTCTTCACCTCACCCATCTCCGTGTCCTTCGCCTCAGCTGGCTCTTCCACCGGAGATCTGCTTCGCCCACCGCAGTATATCTCCCATACATATTCAATATACCGGCAACGGTTTCTGATATATTGCAACATATTATATCATGAAAAATCAGTATGCAAGTTGAGGTGCCTAAATATTCGTACATACCTCATGGGCTCTACTTCCATCTCGGCAGCCATGGCATCCGTGGTAACTGCAATTAAAGACCAAACTCCAACCGCACGGATCAAATCTGGCCAATCATTTATTGTCGAAACGCTCCTCCAATGTCGCCCAAGGCACCGAACCTCCCGCACATTGTCTCGTGTAGGATTATCGAGTTGAGAGTCGTCGGGCAGCAGCGAGCCGTATGTAGTCGCCTCGAAGTTGCCATCGTGTACTAGGTAGACAACAGTTTCCATACGGATCGGTGTCAAAATTGCTTGATGAGCTTCGAAGAAGTCGTAGGCTTCTTCCGCATTCGATGGTATGGTAGGTTGTCTCCCTCGGGGGTAACGTCAAGTGGAAATTGGTGAGGACTACGCTCCGCGTCAACAGTGACTACATCAATGAATCCAGAAATCCCGAAATAGTACCTGCCGTCGTCTAAACCAGCTGAATTTGCCGCCTCGTGCGCCTCGGGGGGCGCCTCGCCCGCATCTCTGCACAATATCGTCCCAACATGTTTCCAACATCCCATCAACATGCTGCAACCATCACGATAGCGTGCTGCAGCATAGTTACGGCGAAAGCAAGTAGGCAAGGAAACATGATGAGATGTATCACCTGGAAAAGCTCTTCGATATGGACGATGAACTAGTCGACATTGAGGATGCCCGCAAGTCAGGCATGCTACTTCCAATGGTCCCATCTAAAGCATGCCCCTCGTGCGCCTCGTACGCCTCGGGGGGCGCCTCGCCCGCATCTCTGCACAATATCGTCCCAACATGTGTTCAACATTCCATCAACATGCTGCAACCATCACGATAGCGTGCTGCAGCACTATTGCAGCGAGCCACGTGAGGAATGGTGGGAGGGAAACCATGCCCCACGAGAGTCCCTTACCTTGCACTCCCGCCGGCTAGTGGAGGGCTCGTGGGTGCCTCAGCATTGGGCGGCGGGGGGGACTCCTTGCTTTGGGCCTCGTGCGCCTCGGGGGGCGCCTCGCCCGCATCTCTGCACAATATCGTCCCAACATGTTTTCAACATCCCATCAACATGCTGCAACCATCACGATAGCGTGCTGCAGCACTATTGCAGCGAGCCACGTGAGGAATGGTGGGAGGGAAATCATGCCCCACGAGAGTCCCTTACCTTGCACTCCCGCCGGCTAGTGGAGGGCTCGTGGGTGCCTCAGCATTGGGCGGCGGGGGGGGTCTTGCTTTGGGCCTCGTGCGCCTCGGGGGGCGCCTCGCCCGCATCTCTGCACAATATCGTCCCAACATGTTTTCAACATCCCATCAACATGCTGCAACCATCACGATAGCGTGCTGCAGCACTATTGCAGCGAGCCACGTGATGAATGGTGGGAGGGAAATCATGCCCCGCGAGAGTCCCTTACCTTGCACTCCCGCCGGCTAGTGGAGGGCTCGTGGGTGCCTCAGCATTGGGCGGCGGGGGGGACTCCTTGCTTTGGGCCTCGTACGCCTCGGGGGGCGCCTCGCCCGCATCTCTGCACAATATCGTCCCAACATGTGTTCAACATCCCATCAACATGCTGCAACCATCACGATAGCGTGCTGCAGCACTATTGCAGCGAGCCACGTGAGGAATGGTGGGAGGGAAACCATGCCCCACGAGAGTCCCTTACCTTGCACTCCCGCCGGCTAGTGGAGGGCTCGTGGGTGCCTCAGCATTGGGCGGCGGGGGGGACTCCTTGCTTTGGGCCTCGTACGCCTCGGGGGGCGCCTCGCCCGCATCTCTGCACAATATCGTCCCAACATGTGTTCAACATCCCATCAACATGCTGCAACCATCACGATAGCGTGCTGCAGCACTATTGCAGCGAGCCACGTGAGGAATGGTGGGAGGGAAACCATGCCCCACGAGAGTCCCTTACCTTGCACTCCCGCCGGCTAGTGGAGGGCTCGTGGGTGCCTCAGCATTGGGCGGCGGGGGGGACTCCTTGCTTTGGGCCTCGTGCGCCTCGGGGGGCGCCTCGCCCGCATCTCTGCACAATATCGTCCCAACATGTTTTCAACATCCCATCAACATGCTGCAACCATCACGATAGCG
This sequence comes from Cymbomonas tetramitiformis, assembly GCA_001247695.2. Classification (NCBI taxonomy): domain Eukaryota; kingdom Viridiplantae; phylum Chlorophyta; class Pyramimonadophyceae; order Pyramimonadales; family Pyramimonadaceae; genus Cymbomonas; species Cymbomonas tetramitiformis. The sequence continues at coordinate 10,706 of LGRX02028413.1, forward strand.
TACTGCAGCACTATTGCAGCGAGCCACGTGATGAATGGTGGGAGGGAAATCATGCCCCGCGAGAGTCCCTTACCTTGCCTCTTGCATGCCACGAATCCTTTCGACAATCCGTTGCAAGCAATTAGGCACCGGTGGAACAAGTCGAAACGATTTCCCCTTAAAGGTTACCGTTGCCGGTTCTAGCTCCAAGATGTCGGAAGGTGGTAACCAAGTCGGCCACGCGGTATTGTCTGGAGATAAATCGTGCGCCAATCTGGAGAAATCGTGCGGGAGCAGTCGCGTTGGCAGCCACTTATGATGCCATACCGTGTCCACTTCCACATAGTGCGCATCGACTTTCCTGCAATGTGTTCCAGGATCCCTACAATATAATCTCAATATGTATGCAACATATGGTAACCATGTTGCATACATGTAGCAAAGAGTCCTGTGAAGCAAGAAAGACACAACCTCAACGTCGAGAAGAAAGAGAAAGGGTGCTACCTCGCGGACAACTCCAGTTCCCTCGTAGATATTGGAAGATGTGGAGGCGCAATCCATGCCAAAAGGCGTTCCTTCTTCGTAATCGTTTCATACTCCGGGTCGCGGAAGCCTTCCGCGGTACTCCAACCTTCCGGGAATATGAGCTTGATATTGGGAGGGGGTTTGAGCGATGTACCCTCCTGAGCATTGGAAGGTTTGATCGGCTCTCGATCGGCTAAGCACCCGCCTTGCGCGGGATTTCTCATCGCGCGCTTGGCTAACGAAGATTGTTGTACGGGGGGGGCCGCCTTCCCTTGGACGAGGGCGGCGGCTCTAGCCGAAGGCAAGCCGGTTCGATGTCGCTCCGCATCACTTGGTGATGATGATTGAGGGGATCGTTCATGGCGAGGTCGCTTTTCACCATGAACAATTTGATCTCCTCGGACCATACTGCATTGAAGTCCCCTTTACCACGCCCATCACCCTTCGAAAATGTACTGCAACTATGCTGTAATATGTTGGACATATACTGCGGACATATTGACGATATGCTGAAGGAACTTTCAAGTAAAGCAATAACCCAAAAGTAGGTTTTCGGACCCCCCCCACAAAAAACGCACACAAGCTATGTCGCAAAATATAGCTCCTGAGTCCATATAACAAGTCTCACCAGAATTGAAGAACATGTTTTTTCAACTTTTTTAGGGCTCACTTCAACACTTCCGCAGCATACTGAAAGGGGGGGCTAAAGGCAGGGCTCAAGGTCTTGAGCCCTCACGTATTGAAGTGAGCCCTCACGTATTGAAGTGAGCCCTCACGTATTGAAGTGAGCCCTCACGTATTGAAGTGATCCCTGCCTTGAGCTCTGCAGGCGGTTGCACGCGGTTGCACGCATATTGACCTTTACAAAAATTTAAAAAACTTTTTAGAGGAGAATCTGTTCAATACTACTTCAATACGTGAGGGCTCATTCTAATACGTTAGCGATTGCAGGCGTATTGAAATGGCGTATTGGAGATGTATTGAAAACTGCTGATGTCAGCTTTGCCAGTGCCACGTCAGACGGATCTTCGCAAAACTGACTTGGCACTTTTTCGACCCATCTCCAATACGCCATTTCAATACGCCTGCAATCGCTAACGTATTAGAATGAGCCCTCACGTATTGCAGTAGTATTGAACAGATTGAACGATTTTCGGGGAAACAATTTTGGAATTTTAATTTTTAGGAGAATCTGCACCCCTCGTTCGTGAATCGAACGGCCGAATTCGTAACTCAAGAAGTACCCCCAAAATGACCCCTGAGATGGCCTGGATAAAAAAGGTTGTCATTGACCTTTAGATGGAGGTGGTACACTTCGCCAGCGAGGAGGAGCTCAACTCCTCGCAGACAAGGTGTATACCTCCAGTGGGACTCGAACCCACTACCGCAGGCTTTGAAGACCGACGGCCAACCACTAGACCATTGTGACAACGTGATTGAAAAGATGTTGCGTATTGGACTACAGTACAGTAACGTATGAACACAAATGAAAAGGGGGGTTAGACGTTCCCCCCCAAAAAAAGAAAAAGAGCGCGATGACAATCGAGATGGACGATGGACGAAATTTCAAAATGCATTTCCAAACGGTCGGTCGTCGCAGGTGCAATGCGCCCGACACATGAGGCCAACATGCGTGCACGATGCATGGTAACACCCATCGCATCACGGCAACGTACGGAAGGCCTCCTGGAAGCACGTTGACGTTCCAGCAGCCGCCGTAGCCAGCAGAGGTGTAAACAAAGCCAGCAGAGGTGTAAGAAAAGCCAGCAGAGGTGTAAGAAAAATGTCAGTCAAAGAGTTGCACGCTGAGTATGTAGAAAGCTGCGAGCTGTTTGGCGTTGAGCATACGCACGAGGGCTTCGTTGACTACGTTGCGAAGGTGAGGGCAAAGGGGACACCTAGCGAGCCCAAAGGGATCGAGGAAACCCCATTGGCTTTCCTCGACAAAGGCAAGAAAAGGGCGAAGGAAGACGACGAGGACGATGAGGAGGGAGGGGGGGAAGGGAGCAAAAAAAGGCGCAAGGGGGCTCGAAGCGCGTTCGAAGCTCAACTAATTAAAGCATGTCACGAGGAGTTTGGTACGTACTAAGCATGCGGCTTCGTTTACTTAACTTGGTTCCTTCGGTGCATGAAAAAATATTGATTTGGGAAGGGTTTGGGGAGAATTACTTGCAGAATTGCGTGTGAAGGACGGGCGTCTTGAGCCCCTACTTCACGTGCCGAAGCAAGAGTCCGCGGTGTCGAAGTACGTCACCGCGGTACAAAACCGCTGCAAGTGGGCGACCGCGCCCACTAACTCCTTCGTGCGGGCGAAAGCCCGTTCGATCGTGAACAACAATCGATATCTTTGGAAGTGCGGCCGGTGGGCGACCGACACGAAAACCGGAATGTGTACGTGGGTGGACCCCCAAAAGCTACATCCGTACACCACGTGTATGGAGGAGGGGGTCCCTACCACATGCCCGGTGCGGCAAATCGCCCAGAAGATGGAGGTGCTCAAAGCCCTCCCCGAATTCGAATTGGAGGAGGGGCCTAACAGCAAGGTGGAGTGCTTGCAAGGGGAGGCAAGACAGCGGCTGGGTACGTTCCCACCCTCTAATACACGTGACACACGCTCGCAGTATATGTGAAGCATGCCACAGCACACCTTCAGCATACTCAGCATACTTGTGCACCTTTCTGAAAGGTAGGGCCACAATATGCCTGCAATATGTATGTAGTATACCTGCAACATACCTGTAACATACCTGTAACATACTGTACACATACGACATAAAACTTACGGTTGATAGCATTTTTTGTTTGCAGTCGCCTATCTCTACGACCACAACGCCCCCGACAAGGACGACGAGGAGGAGGCTGACCGCCTGGAGGCGGATGCCAAGAAAAAGGAGGTGGAGGCCAAGGCCAAAAAAGCACCCGCCTCCGCATCCGCATCCGCAAAGGGCAAGGCCAAGGCCTCGGAGGGCCCCGCCTCCGCATCCGCAAAGGGCAAGGCCAAGGCGGCCGCGTCACCGGCCCCGTCACCGGCCAAGCCCGCCAAGCCCGCCAAGCCCGAAGCCCCCAATGTTGAAGACATCTTCAAGGTGGGGAAAGAGGTGGTGGTGTACGCGGGGGCTCAAACGGAGTACGAAGCGATGAAGAGTTCGCTCCGTCCCGACAAAGGCCAACTCGTGACGAACACCGGCCGATTGAAGGCCAACGTCGGGCTGTTCGCCGGGTTGGTGGTGGCGAATGCGGTTGGGGATATTCTCCCCAACCACATCATGGACGGCCCCGATTTCCCCCTCACCGAGGGGCTCATCGGTATCAAGGTGCGCACCAACCCTTTCAATATGTGCACAATATGTGTACAATATGTCTGTTATAGTACTGTAATAGTACTGTAATAGTACTGTACTATATTTCCAATATTTGACACATGTATTTCGTTTGGTGGGGCTGCAGGTAACTGATATCCTCGACATGAAGATGCTTTGCAAAGAGAAGCCATATGCATATGCCCGCAGCGCCATCTCCTTCATCATGAAGGAGGTGGACAAGCGCCTCCCGGAAGGGATGGACGCTAGCCACCGAGTGGGGAATCCCGGCTCGGAGGCGTCCCTCCTCTTGCAGACGGCCTTCATGCGCGAGGGAAGAACAAAAATAAAAAACCTTGTAGTGGACGTAGCCTACGTACGGCAAGGGGAGCATTTGTGAAACAAATTTGACAATTTGTAATTGTATTCAATATTAATTGTGTTCAATATGCCTCTCGTTGACATATGCAATAGGTCCACAGCATACTTGCAGCATGTTGAATATGTCTGTGCAATATGCATGCAATAGGTCTTCAGTATATATCCAATATAGGCAACTTTTATTTCAATACATATGCAATATGTCCACAGTATATATACAGCATATTGAATTTGCATGTTCAATACGTATGCAATAGGTCCGCAGTATGTATCCAACATACTGAATGTTCCGTTTCAATACATATGCAATATGTCCGCAATATATATACAGCATATTGAATTTTCATGTTCAATACGTATGCAATAGGTCCGCAGTATGTATCCAACATACTAAATGTACCGTTTCAATACATATGCAATATGTCCGCAATATATATACAGCATATTGAATTTTCATGTTCAATACGTATGCAATAGGTCCGCAGTATGTATCCAACATACTGAATGTTCCGTTTCAATACATATGCAATATGTCCGCAATATATATACAGCATATTGAATTTTCATGTTCAATATGTATGCAATAGGTCCGCAGTATGTATCCAATATACTAAATGTACCGTTTCAATACATATTCAATAGGTCCACAATATATATACAATATTATTGAATTTACATGTTCAATACGTATGCAATATGTCCGCAGTATGTATCCAACATACTGAATGTTCCGTTTCAATACATATTCAATAAGTCCACAATATATATACAACATATTGAATTTTCATGTTCAATACGTATGCAGTAGGTCCGCAGTGTGTATCCAACATATTGAATGTTGACTTACAATATGTATACAATATGTATACAATATGTGGGCAATATGTCTGCAACATGCCTTCATAGTGTTTGCGACATGCATGGTGCATGCCTCCAACCCTATACTACACATATGTTGAAGGCATATTGAAATAACTCTCTGCATCAGAACTTCAATATGTCTCCAATACGTGAGGGCTCATTCTAATACTATGTTGCACACATGTTGGAGCGCTTGCAGGCATATTGCACACATATTGTAACATTTTTTATTGTATTGAACATTTATTGTCAATACGCGTGCAATATGCCTGCAATATGTGTTCAATACGATGTATTGCACGCGTCCAGAAACGTAGGGCTTGTGACAAATGTGTGCCCACCGCCTTATATATTTTCCCAACTATTTCTTGTCCCTATTGCACAAACACAGGATCTCGAAATAATTAATTAATTGACTATTTCCTTGTTTGTCAGTTGTTTGGGGTCAGAGATATTTATTTTCCATGAATTGTTTTCGGATTTCGATAATTTCGGTGAATAATCAATTATGGGTAAAATCAATAGTGTAACCACAGTATAGGACAAATCTGAAATAGCATTAGTTCGGCGTCATTATATAATGTTCAATCTAATGTGACATGACCGTATAGCGAACATTAGTTCAGATGACATTATATAATGGTAGTATAATGTTCAATATAATGTGAATTTGACATTAGTTCAAGACAATAGTTTACAACCTCAGTCCGTCCGCTGATCCGCAGCGTGAACGAACGACAAAACTATTACTAGCCAAGTATCTAGTATGTCACCCCTCGCCTGCTCTTTTATATAGGGGGTACGTGAAAAAATAACCCCCCCCCTTATCATCCAGCATCAATTATATCCTCATCATGTGGAGAGTGAGAGACTGACAAATAGAGATTGTGTCTCCCCCTCCTCCCCTTCCCACACCTCCCCCCTCCCCCCTCCCCCTCCACCCTCCCCCCTCCCACCCTTTCTGTGTTCCAAAAACACATACTTAACGTGACCCGTTCATTCGTCTCGGTATTGGTCTATCCATCTCTATCGGGGGTAGGCCGTGGGGGGCTACGCTATACTATACATCTATGCTATACTATACTATACTACACTATGTATATGTATACCATGGGAGTACCATGCAAGACATCTTTCAAGCGAACAGCCTTGCCAACCAGTCCAATGCACAGGTAGGGGTGGCTTTTGGTGAAGCCAAGTACCTGTCGGTGGAATGCACAGTGAGACGGACAGAGAGGATGGGATAAAAAGAGCATTTAGGAAGTATGATAGGAAGCATGTGCAGGTGATCATGTAGGATGTGTTGGGGTAAGGTGATGTTCTTGACGGAAGCGGTGTGAGTATAATGGGTACACGGGTCGGGGAGGGAGGGTTGATGGGGGAGGCAAGTACCTTTGATTTGGTTTTTGTGGCACGGGTGGCATCTGGGATGCGAACTGTGACAAGGTCACCAACACGAACATGGGAGTCACGAACAATCCCCTTGCCGTCGTAGGTGTTCTGGTACTGATGGTGGTGCAACAGGGCCTCTTGACGAATAGTGGTGGATATGGTGGCAACGTCAGCGGCAGAGATAGGACGAGGAGCCTCGGGGTCTGTGGAAGAGGTGGAGGCATGGTCGGCAGGGATGTGGGAAGATAGGATGGTAGCAGGTTTGGCATTATGGCGGAACTCCCAAGGGCTGCAGCCTAGAGCGCGGCAATAGGACTTGTTCAGGACGGCGCAAGCCATGTCCAAGCAGTCATGAATGGTAAGGTGAGGGAATTGTGTTTGGAAGCTGGCTGCTTTTTGGAAGAGCTCACGGTGGCAACGTTCAATCTTGCCGTTCTGGTAGGCTTGGCGGCTTTGAATGAGGCGTATCTTGACACTAAATACGTTGCGCAAGACCTGCACAACCAAACAACATGGATAAGCCGATAGAAGATGTATGCAGACCGTGGTAGGGATGCACAGGTGCTAGGGTAAGTTGTTGGGGCGGACCAGGGGAGGTACAGGCTCAATAGGAGTATGGCAGCAGAAGTGTGGAGTTGGGAAAGAATTGGTCCAATTCCTCCAAGGCGTGGTCAAGGAGGTGTGGGGCAAGTTGTTCAGTGATGAAGACTTCGTTTTCGAGGGCAGCTTGCCATAGTTCAACGTAGGTCCAGCCACATATATGGGGTGCCTGCAGACGACGAAGGGATGCATGGGAAAACCTGGATAAGTTCACCGACGAAGGCGGGGCCATTGTCGCAACGGACAGCAGTAGGGGCGTCGTACTGGAGCCAGGACTTCATCATGGCTGCTGCAACGATATACAACTGCACACAGGACAGAAGGGGAAAGGGTGGGACGGAACGAAGTAAGAAGGGGTGTTGGGCGGACAATGGTATATGAAAAGATTATCACCTGTGCAGGGGGGAAGTGCACCTTCTCGGTCTGGACATGAAAGACTTCATGCCAGTTCCCAGGCTCGTTGATGGTGTGAAGAATGGCGTCAGTGCCCTCACCCAACATGCTGGCGTCCCAACACTGGACAACTTCGGTAGTGGTGACCCTGATGGCTGCGGTGTGCCGCATGGGAGGAGGGCGCTTGTTGATGAGGCAGTTCTTGCATCCCTGGAGAATGGGGAGAATGATGCTCTCGGGTACGTTTGCGATGTTGTAAGAGCGGATGAGTTGGTGAACAGCATCACGTCCTGAGCACCCTTGGAGGAGGTGCGCGGTCTCGGCGACGTGGTGCTGAAGGCTCGGAGGGCATAGAATAAGCCACTCAGGGCCACTGGCAGATTGGTGTTTGCGAGCAATGGGGCTTTGCTGCAAAACGACATAAATGCACACCATGAGCGAGGGGGATAGGGAAGCAAGAGGATGGCCGCGTGTAGGGTAATTTAGAAACAGGAACGACAGAGCGAGGGGAGAGGGGGGCATAAGGATAACGCACCTGCAAGAGGTAGTTGCGCAATGCTTCCATGGAGGACTTGGAGTCGGCGAGAGTAAGGGGGTGGTGGTCATCATCAGGCTGTATTATGGTGAACTGGTTACGGGGAACACCGCCCCCTGGGAAAATGGAACGTGGGATGTTGCGGGAAGTGCGTTTGGTTTCGGTAGGTTCCTGGAGAAACCGGGCGAGGCTGGTGTACTTGTCCTCCTCAATGTTGCGCCAACCAAGACCACGGTAATGCTCAGCACGGTGGTCGGGGGTTTTTTGTGGGTGTGCCCGGAGGCACAGCGTGAGCCGATATGTCTATGCGTCCGTATGTGTGTCATCGGGGGTAATCTGGGATTGGCACGATGACAGTGAGATTGGGCTTGAAATCACGATGAGAATGAATACCAGATGTCCGGGGTATGACAGTATGACACTATGACACTATGACAGTATGACAGTATGACACTATAGTAGTATGACAGTACTGTGGGGGGTGTCATCGTGGAACTCAGTCAGACCCTCGAAGAATGGTCAGATTCGCATCGGGGTTGAAAAGACAATGAAATCGAATATCAGATATTAAGGTTATGACAGTATGACAGTATGACGCTATGACAGTATGACAGTATGACAGTACAGTAGTATGACAGTACTGTGGGGCAGTCATCGTGTCAGTCTGTTGGCATAACATCTGAATCGAGAATGACGAATCGGAATTAGAAATGAGATCGGATCGAGAACTGAACGTTGAGCCGAAGTGTGACATCGGCTCTCGAGTGGTTGACCCTGCAACCTGAGTGACGAGTGAATAAGTAGAGCACTTGAGAAGTGTTTAGCCTTCAGAACTCGGAACCGAATTATCGTTTGTACCTCAATCTGGCCCTGATCCAGTATATTATAAAAATCCGAATTGTGTACCTTTGCACGTTCAATCAAAAACATATCTCCGAGCATCGGTCGTCGTGCCCCTGGCACATTTGGTATCAGCGTGCTGCGATTTCGCCTCTGCGCAACTCGCCCACGGGCCTTTTGTAACTTCCGTTGTAATACAGGGGGAGAGCTGCACTTCCGGCTATCTGGGCGCAATTTTAGCCTCCGTAAGTACGTTTTTTTTCGTATACAACGGCCGTATCCTTTGGAAAACATCTCCAAAACTTCATATTTTCGCCCCTTAACACTGGGGGCCCAACCAGGCTCAAAAAAGTCAGCATTCGTTTTCCGATCTTAACTTCCAAGTCTGCCCCAGGCTACAAACAACCGTCAGGGAGCACCCTAAAGGGTTTCCCCGGTTTATAGTAGCCAGGAAAACCTCATAGCCCACTTTCTAGAGCCTTAAAAAGGCGAAAAACAGCCAAAAACAGCCCAAAATAGCCGTTTTAGCCCCTTTTCAGCCTACCCCCAAACCTTCCACAGTAGCCCCCACCACCAAAAACTCCTTCCCCAGACCCCATAGGACACCCTAGAACCCCCCAATACCGCCCTCACGGCCACCAGCAGCTGGGAAAACCCCTCAAAGTAGCGCTTTTAGTGGCTTCTGGACAGTTTCTGGACAGTTTCTGGACACCTCTGGTTTACCCTCTGGCTGGAATATTTTGGGAGTGTACGAAGTCCGGCTACCTTCTGGGACCTTGCTGAGCTTTCTGGGACCTTGCTGAGCTTTCTGGTTGCAGTTCCTTGACCCCTGCCTGCATACATAGGCACTTGAAATCTGTGTCGCGGAGCCCTGGCGAATTTTTGAGTTTGCCGGTGTATGGCAGTACCCCCTTCGCCAGAAGAATACAGAAGAGCGTGGTGGAAGCAAGGACCCATCAAGTGGGTATTCCCTCCAGACCCCACCTACCCACCAGCAGGCGCCTTCTGGCAGAGCGGTCCTTGGAGCGGTCCTCCTTCCCCCTCATCCTCTGACGACGAGGAGGAGAACTGAGCGCCTGGATACAGTCACGCTGGCTATCCCACCAAGATACCACAACTGGGTGTGGGTTCAGATTGGAAACCTTCTCTTCCGCTACCCGAACTCCCAAGACCTGACAGTCTTCCCCGCGCTCCCTGGCTCGTATCCAGTGCAAGGAATCGAAGAGTGGCCTTGGGTTCCCCCATCACCACCTGGAAGCCCCGCCCCTTCGCCTCCAGCGAGCGACATCGAAGAGGACGAGACTAATTAAATAAAAAAGGCGAGCACTCACCACTTTGCTCACCTGTGGCTATTGCCACACCCAGTCCTTGATCTCAACCAGCTCAGCAATCAGGATGTCACAGCAGACATCAGAGGCATTTCCCAGCATGAGTGTCAGCGCAGAGCAGCTACACCACACTCTGTTCTCTCCCATAACCTTCCCATCGCCCACCACATATGCTTCCGCTCACCCCATTCCACACCCAGGCACCACCATGCCCTACACAGCGGTGCCCCGCCCTTATACTATGCCGGATGGCACCCCCGCACAGGCTGTATGGAACGGCGTCAATTGGGTATTACCCCAATCAGCGCCCCTCGCTGGGGGAGTATCACCAGTGCCGTTCACACTGGGAACCCATCACCCCGTGGGCGCATATCCCACACCGTTCCAACAACAGCTACAACAGCAGCAGCAGTGGCTCGCGTACCAGCAGCAGCAACAGCAGTGGCTTCAACAGCAGCCACTGGAACCGATGCAGCAGCAGTTACAGCAGCAGCAGTTACAGCAGCAGCAGCTACAGCAGCAACAGCAGCAGCAGCAGCAGCAGCAACAGCAACCGCAGCCGCCACAACTGCCGCAACATCGACCACAGCAGCCCTATCAGCTGGCACCAGCCACCTCCGCGCTTCATGACTCAGGCGCGGATCCCTCATCGCTGCAGCACTTCATCAGCATCGGCGCCGCGGCCCTGCCGGACCCTCTGCAGGTACCCCTTGACAGCGGGGTTCAGCAGAACGTCTTGGGCGGTACCCAGCTCTTGGTGCGTCACCTTCCCGCGGTGGCGACAACCTCAGAGACTCGCCGGCGTCGGCGTTCCCGAAGGGCATCTTCGGGCCCTGCGACACATGGCAAGCATCTCCCAGGTCCAAGCCACGCACCTGATCACTCTGACCCCGACTCTGGCACGGACATCAGCCGCACCAGCACGGGGACCAGAGGCAGCCGAAGCACGCAGGCACGAGCTGAGCGCAGGCGGAGGGCCGCCCACAGGTCCGGCTCTGACTCGGACGCGAGCAGCCGAAGTGAACACATTCGCAGAGAAGTCCTAGCGGCAGTACAGGCCCTGGACATCTCCGCGGTGCTCTCGAGAGGACTCGCGCTGCCTGGTGCGACGACATCGGCAGGAGTCTCCCCACCAGGCGACCCTCAGGGCAGCGCACAGGGCCTGACGGCGGACCATCTACACGAGGCAGACGCTGCCGCCAGCGTAACCCCTCCTGTGCCTCAGACCGCCGCTGAGACCGCTCCCGCCGAACCTCCCACTCAGGGCCGGCCAAATCCCCATAACATGATGGTGGCCCGCCGGCGACAGTCGATGGAGACGGTGGTGCACGGCGGTGGCAATCCCGACTCAGAGCCCAGAGACTCCAGTTCAAGCGACTCGCCACCAGGCCCCCCTAGTGATCCACCTCAGGATCCCCCTGACGATCCCGCACCAGAGCCCTCCTACCCTCAGTACCCAGAGGTCAGAGCCCTCTTCGTCACCCACGATGGTGGGTCATTGTGGGTGCACCAGTCAGCTGGGGTGCGAGGCGCGGCAACCGTCTCCCTACCATGGGACGAACGCCGCCGGGCTGGGGTGCAGGGCGACGCCATCTTGTTCAGGATCATGCACCTGCTGGGAGCGCCGCTGACTGCATATGCGCGCATGGGGGGCCGGCTACACCATGCACCCCTACCCCTTACCAACCCTCGTGTGGAGACCTGGGTCCTTATGGTCGACCGCGAGGTCATGGATATGGCAATGGGGGACCCAGCCGCGGCCAATGTGCGGTCTACCAGCATGGGGCAGCCAGTATGGGAGTGGATCCCTGCTACTGCGCGGGAGTCGGAGATGCAGAACTTCGATCAGGACGGGCTCGCCGCGTGGTCGGAGGTCAGCAACTCCGATTGGTACCGGAGCATGAGCGTGGTGGCCGCACAACCATCCACACCCCTGCCCTTCCATACACCTCTTCCACTCCCCGCACCACCGTCAGCCCCTGCATTACCGCCCACTCCGACCGCAGTCCCCACAAATCCCGCGCCTGCGCCTCCGCCCGCGCATGCCCCGGGACCACCACCCCCTGCCCGTTTTCCCCATTCCGCCGCCGCAAACTCCGTTCACCCTGCCGCTGCCGTGAACCCCGTTCACTCTGCCGCCGCTGCAAACCCCGTGCTCTCTCCCAGCGCCACCCCCTTTGTTCCAGGCATCGTCCGTCTGCCGCAGGGCACTAACCTGCGAGCATCTCCAGACGAGGTCCGCCTGGAGCACAAGACCAAAGAGATGGTGCTAAAGCTGGTCAAGAGCGTCACCAGGTTCCCCCGCTCCGCGTCCGACACAAAATCGGCCGACAAGGAGGGCCTCCTGACGCAGTTGGAGCACTACTCCCACATGGTGCGGAAGGTATTCCAGGAGGCCATCGTGATCGAAGCACTGACCACTCCCAGTTGTACGCCATCAGTATCAGAGTACCAGGCGAGTGTGTCAAGTCTTCTTTGGAGCTTCAAGGAGTACACTCTTCAAGACCAGCAGAGGAAGTTCTTGGAGCGCGCGGCGGGGACCTTTGGGTCCGAGCAAGCTTGGCACCAACGCTACGGGGACCTGGATGTGTTCTTCAGCGATCTGGCGGTGTGCTCTCTGACGCAGGCCTACCTGGAGAACGCACACGGCGAGGCCATTGCCCTGAAGCAGGCGGTGAGCGAGACCGCGGCGGAGTATTTCTCGCGACTGGAGACCCGCATGGCCTCCGTCAACTTCTTGGCCGGCAGAGTCCCAAATTGCGTGGAGATGACCAACTTGTCGATGCTCTCCACGTACCGCCGGGGGCTGAAATATGCACCCAAGGTGATGCGGCGCCTGAGAGCCATCCACTTGGATGTCTCCAAACCAGAAGAGTGGGAGAGGAAGGCCGTCGCTGACGACATCCCAGGCACCCACAACGCCTTGTTGAAGATTCGGGAAGTTGCTGAGGAGGTGGAGAGCGACATTGACACGGAGGCGGCTCAGAGACGCTCTCAAGACCGTCCTCCCCGTGCCGTTTCCTTCGCTAACCCACCACCTCGCACCCCCTTCTACAGGCGTACCCCCTCTTCGAACCGCCCAGCTCTTGCCATGCTGGAGAACGGGCCTGCCACCACCGTCGCCGCGGCAGTGACTCCTTTGCCACCACCACCTGGCCTCTCCCGCCCTGATGCTCCGAAAGTCCGCCGGTGCTTCGCCTGTGGCTCTGCGGAGCACATCGTCCGTAACTGTACGGACGAGGCTAAGCTCAAGGAGTGGAGGGCCAATGCACCCGCTCGACTGGCGAACTCCCCTGGGTATGTAGCCGCCGTCGTTTGGGCCATCGAGCAGCAGGAGGACATCTCCTCGGTGGATGGCGTCCCAGAAGAGTTCTCCGAGGAGGTCCTGGCTCTCGCTACCTGTGAGGACGAGCAGAGCTATCAGACCCTGGCGGCCCTTGCGGGCATCGAGCTTGTGGAGGGTGACGGCCTTCCCCTGGTGGAGAGCGATGAATGACTGGCCGGCGGCCAGCCCCAGACCCTGCCCTTCGGGGAAGTGAGGTCTTGCCCTGATGATCAGACCCTCTCCGCCCTGGAGAAGCGGTCAGAACCAGTGGAACCCCGTCGCGCCCGAGGACGCAGAGACCCTTGGGGCCAACGTCCCCACCCCAAGAGTGTGGCCTTCACCTCTGGGACCCGCTTGCGACGCACCTACCGCTCAGCTGGTGCCCCATCGCCGCCGAGGGATGACTTGTCCAGCCACCCTCTCGCAGGAAGCACCCCCTTCGATGAGCCGTCGCTACCTCTTGATGACGGTCCCGCTTATACACAAGCGAGGATCGAGGGTCGGAGGGGACGGCGACTTCCCCGGCACAGACCCCCCATTATGGGCAACAACCGCGGAGAGCCCCGCGACCTTCGCCCCCGACCGCGTGTTGCCCTACCGCTGCCCATCTATCAGTCCAACCTCGCAGACCCACGGAAAAGGCTAACTGCGTGGCACTGGAAGAGAGATCTGTACTCCCTCCCCCTCGAAGTCGCCATGCAGAAGGTCCGCAGAGCTCTGCGCAAGTCCCCAGAGGCTGCCAAGGACCTGGTGGATAAAATGTCGGAGCGCGTCCGCAGCCGCGTACACTCTGGGAGTCGATCGCCAAAGGAACGCGTGAACCGCGCCAACCAGCTGGCAGAGAGGATACGCATTGCCCGCGAACCTCAAGATCGCAAGGAAGGCCATCAGCGCATAGCATTGTGGCACCTCCTTTCACACGACGGTCGCCAGCAAGTCCCCGAATCCTCTAACACCAGCTCCCACGACCTCTACGTGGCTTGGAGAGAGCTGTCGCCTGCCGAGCAGCAAAAGGCAATCGCCACTTCGAGTCCAGACTCTTCCCCAGGTAGCAGGCTGTGGGAAAAGGAGGGCGCACGAAGAGCAGCAGCGAGGTCTTCGACATCCCTCTGCACCCTGGACACTGAAGTGGGCACGATACCGGGGACAGCGGGAGATGTGGGTTTACCTGGTGCCTGGTGCAGTCTGCACGCAGTACACCAGTACAAGATGAGGAAGCTGGGTCCCAGCCCCTTGGGAGCATCCCCTCCATCATCCTCACTGGCCGAGCCCACAGCAGAGACCACATCTTCGCACCATGATAACGCGCCAGCCACTCCGGGAGGAAACCCCGAAGGTTCATCCTACTGCTCAGAGGCGGAGGAGACCTCCGCACCCAGTTCGCTTTGCTTCACCCAGCAGATGACCACCGTCAAAACGCATGAAGCGGATGAAGCGCCACCCTGTCTCGACAGCCACCCCATCGCTGAAGACCCTGAGGTGATGGAAGAGGAGTCCTCGGTCAACTCGCTCTGCTTCACCCAGCAGATGGCAGCAGCTGGGACCCCTCAGACGAGAACTGACCACCAGAGCTCCCACCAGCTCGCCCACAACTCCCATGCTGGCAGCCCTCAGCATGACGAGGATCCTCTCACCCATGGCAGTCTCACCGATAGTGTCGCTACCCACGTGAGCCCCACAGTGAGCGGCACTACCCATGTTAGCCCTACCACCAGTGGCACTACACATGTGAGCCCTACTACCAGTGACACCACCCATGTGAGCCCTACCACCAGCGACACCACTCATGTCAGCCCCACCTCGAGCGAATGCACCTCAGCGGGCACCCTGCTGACGGCGAGTGCAGACAACCTCGTCAGTCATCCGCCTGAAGATGTTGATTTGCTGGATGAGGAGTTCTACGCCGCGTGTAGGCAAACGCTGGAAGAATGCCGCGAGGCCTCGGACAACCTCCTCCCCAACCTCAAGTGCAAAAGCATACGCACAGATGGGGGAGTTCAGTGGAAGACCGACATCGAGGGTACCCTCGCAGCGGCACATGACGAAGAAGGACCGCTACTACTGGTATTCTACGCAACCCTCAGAGGGCACACGGTCAAGGTGTTGATTGACTCGGGGGCCTCTGACAACTTCATCTCGGAGCAGAGCGCTAAGCGATGTGGCCTCACAACACGAGCCGGTTCCGAGATGCGAGTCACCCTGGCGGATGGATCGGTGAAGATCACTGGCGCCACCGCGTACGCCAAGTTCAACACGCACACCACCACGGGCACCTATACGGAGAACGCCCTTGCCCTCCGGATCCTGCCACTGGGCATACAGGTGGATGTTATCCTCGGCGGAAGGTGGCTGCGCAGTCACTCTCCTGTCACTCTGGGCTATGAAGGGAATGGCTCCGTCTCCTTCCTCAGGAAGTCCCGCGGTGGCAAGATTGGGGACCGCGTCACCATCACAGGCTGTTCTCCTGGGAAAGCATCTGGGGACAGGTCTCCGAAGGGCACGGCCTGCGCGGGATTGGTGGATGAGGTGTTCCTGACCCCTGCCCAGCTGAAGAAGTACCTGGTGTATGCGGAGACGCAGAAGCTACGCGGCAATGACGACCCGGAGATACAGCCCGCCTGGCTCATGGTGGCCGAGAAGTCCCCCGACGATACTGCTTCTGCCTTTGCAGCCACGGCTATCGACTCTGAGAACGCCGAACCCGCTGCGGATACTGAAGATGCAGAAGTGAGCCCTGAGTGGACCCTCAAGTTTCAGGACTTCTGGGGTGAGGAGTACAAGAAGGAGATGACGACTGCTCTACCGAACATCGATGGACTCAGACATGACCCCCAAGATGAAGCCAACATTAACCTGGACCCTGAGCTGAGCAAGAAGGGACCTCCCTGCCAGCGCATCTACAAGAAGTCCGCAGAGGAACTCCGCCAACTTCGAGAACGCGTGGAGACTCTGATGTCCAAGGGCTACATCCGACCCTCTTCCAGTCCTTATGCAGCTCCCTGTTTGATGGTCCCTAAACCCGGGAACCCCAAGGAGCTGCGACTGGTGATCGATTACCGGCTCCTCAACCGCCAGACAGTTAAGGACAAGTATCCTCTCCCAGACATCCAGATGATGTTCGACGAGATGCAGGGTGCGAAGTTCTTCTCTTCGTTCGACGCGGTGGATGGCTTCTGGCAAGTACCGATGGCACCAGGAGATGTCGAGAAGACCGCCTTCACCACCCAGATGGGGTCATATGAGTGGTTGGTCATGCCGCAGGGGCTGCAGAATTCACCATCTCAGTACCAGCGACGGATGCAGCGGGCCTTGGGCCATCTCCCATTTGTCCGGATCTTCATCGATGATGTGGTCGTCTTCAGCAACACCGCTGCAGAGCACTACGAGCACGTCAAACAACTGCTCCTGACATGCAGGGAGAAGGGCGTCTTCCTCAAGAGGTCCAAGTGCCAACTGTTGAAGAAATCCTTACGGTTCCTTGGCCACTGTATCTCCGCAGATGGCTGCAGACCCCAACACGACAAGGTGGCTGCAGTGAGGGACTGGCCCGAGCTGGAGACGGTTACCCACGTCAGGCAGTTCTTGGGCCTAGCGGGGTATTACCGCAGGTTCATCCACTGCTTCTCCGAGATCGCTCAGCCCCTCACCCGGTTGACCAAGTCGGACGTACCCTGGGAGTGGGGTCCCATGCAGCAGTGGGCCTTCGAGGAGCTGAAGAAGGCCCTCACATCAGCGCCAGTGCTCGCCTTGCCCAACATTAAGGGTGCCGCAGACGGCACAGCGCCTTTCGTGGTGCAGACGGATGCTAGCGGCATCGCTCTTGGGGGAGTACTTATGCAAGACAATGGAGATGGTCTTGGGCTGCGCGTGATAGCATACGAGAGCCGCCAGTTCTCAGCCGCCGAGCAGAATTACCACACCGGCGAGCGTGAGCTAGGTGCTCTACACCACTGTACCACCGTCACCTGGCGGCATTACCTCATCTTCACCAACTTCCGCATCCAGGGTGATCACCGCCCCCTTGAATGGCTGATGGAACCTGGCAGAGAGCTTAGCCGCAGACAGGCGCGCTGGTACATGGATCTGGTAGAGGTGGGAGTCCCGAGAATGGAGTATATCAAGGGAGCGCTGCTGCTGGTACCAGACGCCCTGTCCAGAAGACCCGACTTCAAAGACAAGGACGTTCGCGAGGGGTTGAAGGAGGCGGGAGTGATCGACCCCACCTCAGACCTGCCGAAAGACCCTCTGGCAACGCTGGAGTCTGAATGCTTCTCCAGCTCACCACCCGCAGCTCATCCCCACTGGGCTCAGACGGTTGACTGTTGGCTCTCAGCAGTGGAGACCCTCTCCGTGGCGGAACAGGCCATGGACATGGGGGAGACCATCGCTCTCGTTAATCCGAAGCTCTATAAGGGAATGAAGGAGGATCACCTCGACTTCGACATGCCTGACTGGCCTGAAGCCGATAGCGCGAAGCCGACAGAAGCTCCACACCAAACCCCTGACAGAGCTCCACCTCAGACAAGGATAACGAGGAGCATGTCACGTGCTGGAAGAGCCTCTACGGCCCCAGCGCCTCCACAGTTGGCGTCACCGAAGACGCGAACGCCATCACGAGCTGACGCATCGGAGGCGCCCACTGAGAAGGTGCAGAGTTCACCACCCCCGCAGCAGGCGCCCCAGCAGTCATCTCCATCCCCGGCCCTTCACCCGCAGAAACGGCAGACTCCCCCCGAAGACTCACAGAATTGGCGTGTCCGAGCGGAGTACTCCTCGAAGTACGCCGAGAAGTTTGGACCCTTCGATGTGGACGCCTGTTGTGACTTTGGCGGCCGCAACAGACAGGCGGATAGGTTCTGGACAGACTGCCTTTCAGAGAAATGGAGAGGCCTTCGGGTTTGGTGTAACCCTCCATATAACTCCAAGCACATTACGGTGGAGGCGATTTTGAACAAGTATATCGCAGAATGGAAGGCAGACCCAGAAAACACCTCAGCGGTCTTCGTTCTACCAGATCACCAGTCCAAGCTCCCCGCGTGGCGCAAACTTTTCAGAAAGGCCAATATGCAGATCGTGGAGGTCATCCCTACTCACGATGATAAGGGCGAGCCCAATCAGTTCTTCGAGAACCCAGATGGGAAGGCCTTCGACCTTCGTTGGCCTGTTCTGATAGTACACGCCCCTTCCGCCAAACCACAGCCGGCACGCGTGAGGCACCCGCGAACAGCCCCCGCTGTGATAAGGACAGGTGAGGCAGCAGCCTTCAGAGACGCAACCTCCCAGCAGTCGGACTCAAAGTTCCTGCGTGCGTTGAAAGCGGAGTACACCCGAGAGGGGACACTTCGTTCGCTGCGAGAGAAAGTGAAGGCGGCGCCACACCAATGCCTACAGGACTTCAGGCTGGTGGGTGAAGTGGTTTGGAGGACCGCAGCAGGGAGATATCAGCTGGTGCTGGGGGAGGACTCTCCACTTCGAGAAGTAGTGATCCGCCATGCTCATGAGTCATTGTCCTCAGGCCATACTGGGCGAGACAAGACTCTGGAGAGGGTGCTGCGACGCTTCTATTGGCGTGGTGCCGCGGAAGATGTGGGCACCTGGGTTGCATCCTGCGCAGTGTGCCAATCAGTGAGCCCGCGGGGAACTTACCCGGATGGGTTGCTAAACCCTCACAGCATCCCGAACAGACCATGGCAGGATGTCGCGGTGGACTTCGTCACCGGCCTGCCGGTATCGGAGAGGGGCAATGATGCTTTCGTGGCCTTCACCTGCAAGCTGACGAAGATGGTCCACGTTGTACCGATGAACTTTGGCGACAGCTCCGCAGCTGTGGTGGCCAGAATCTACTTTGACTCGGTGTGGCGCTTACATGGCGCGCCTATGAAGATTGTCTCTGATCGTGACCCGCGGTTTCAAGATGCTTTCTGGCAGGAACTCATGAGACTGATGGGTGTGAAAGTGGCTCGTACCACGCCGTACAACCCTCGGTCTGACGGCCAGGCAGAACACAGCAACAGAGTTATTGAGGACATGCTCGGGTCCTTTGTTGACGCCAATGTGGAGGACTGGGATCTGTTCACCACTAACGTGGAGTTCGCGATCAATGACTCCAGGAGTGAATCTACTGGCTTCACGCCATTTGAGCTGGTGTTCGGGTTCTCGCCGCTGTCTCAGTTGGACCTTTTCCTGGAGGCCGCACAGTCCACCGCTGGACGACGAACTGGGGGAGTAGGCACCGCACACGAAGTGGCTGTGAAATTTTCGTCGCAGCTGCGGGACGCGAGGCAGCGGTTGGAGCTGGCTCAACAGCGACAGCGCGAACAGTTTGATCGCAGACACGGGCAGCGGGAGTATGCTGTTGGAGATCTGGTCTGGATAGAGGCGAAACACCTTACGGAGAAGGTGATGGATCGCTCCATATGTAGGAAACTGACCAAGCGCTGGCATGGACCAGTCCCTGTGACCGAACGCTTCTTCAGCGATGTACAGATGACCATGCCAGAGGCCGACAGAGGAGCCCCAGTAGCCTACCGCCTACGCCTTCCTCCTCACTGGCGGATTCACGACGTGTTCGCTCAACATCGCCTCAAACCGTACACCAGCGGTCAAGATGCTTTTGCCGCACGCGATCACCTAGCAGTACCTGAAGAGGTGGTAGTAGACGGTCAGAAGGAAGCACACGTTGAGCGTATCCTTGCACGCCGAGTGCGGTCTGTTCGAGGAAAGGAGGTGGAAGAGTGGAAGGTTCGCTGGACTGGCTACTCCAAAGCTCACGACCAATGGAGGACGCGTGACAAACTTGAACGCGGAAGTCCGCTTCAACAACTTCGTGAATTCGAGCAAGCGAGACTGCACATGGAAGCGCAAGTCCGCGACGAAGCCACTCGGCGACGCGAGCAGCGTGGCCGCCACTCCGCTCAAGCCGGAATGACACTGGCCCACCTCATCACCAATCCCTGCGATGAACTGGACCAGCTCGAACAGATGGAAGATGATATCCCCCTGCCGTGGGAACGCCAGGAGCGCGTGGAAGATGGGTCGTTGGCACTGGTGACAGAGCTGCTGGCAATACAGGCCAAGACAACCCGCACGCCCAGGATTCTCGTACTTTTCAGCGGTACTGGCTCAGTAGAGAGGGAATTCCTAAATTGCTTCCCCTCCGCCTCAGTGGTGACCCTCGACTCCGGGCATATCTGGCAACCCACTCATGTGTGTGACATCTTGCAATGGGACTACAAGCAATACCCGCCTGGATTCTTCGATGTTATTTGGGCAAGTCCCCCCTGCAGGCAGTACAGTCAAGCGCGCACCACTGGTGGACCCCCTGACCTTCCCCAGGCTGACAAAATCGTACGACGAGCATTGCAGATCATTGACTACCTGGAGCCAAAACATTGGTTCATGGAAAACCCCGGAGGTCGCTTCCCTAACGCGCTACGGCTTCGCCCTATGATGCGCCAGCTTCCCCCACCGCTGGTGTGTACCTACTGCATGTATGGTACGCAGTACATGAAACCCACCTGCATATGGACGAACTCAGCACCACCCTCGCCCCTGCTACGCTGTACTACTTCGACACCGTGTGCGTGCAGATGGGCAACCGGTGCTCACCCAGAGACTGCTCAGCTTGGACCTCACCCGCAGCAAACTGGAGCAGGTCAATCTGCGAGTGTATACCCCGTACCAGCGCTGCTGCTACGACAACTTTTCCGACATTTACGCCTCCGCGACACTGAAGACCCGCTTTAGATTCCAAGTGGCACCCTTCTTCTTGAAAGTGGTGCCCTGGTAGCGGCAGGCGAACTATGCTCGAAGAGGAACCAGAGAACCTAAGGACTGGAAACAGCAAGGAACCAGAGAACCTAAGAACTGGAACTTAGATGGGTACCTTAGCGGAGTGATCCCAGGAGGTAGACCACTCCTAAGGGGGGGAGAGTTGTGCCCGGAGGCACAGCGTGAGCCGATATGCCTATGCGTCCGTATGCGTGTCATCGGGGGTAATCTGGGATTGGCACGATGACAGTGAAATTGGGCTTGAAATCACGATGAGAATGAATACCAGATGTCCGGGGTATGACAGTATGACACTATGACAGTATGACAGTATGACACTATAGTAGTATGACAGTACTGTGGGGGGTGTCATCGTGGAACTCGGTCAGACCCTCGAAGAATGGTCAGATTCGCATCGGGGTTGAAAAGACAATGAAATCGAATATCAGATATTAAGGTTATGACAGTATGACAGTATGACGCTATGACGGTATGACAGTATGACAGTACAGTAGTATGACAGTACTGTGGGGCAGTCATCGTGTCAGCCTGTTGGCATAACATCTGAATCGAGAATGACGAATCGGAATTAGAAATGAGATCGGATCGGGAACTGAACGTTGAGCCGAAGTGTGACATCGGCTCTCGAGTGTACAGCAATTTGTCTCCAATTTTAATCCTGTAATTTACGTATAATCTATGACGGACATGACAGTGACAGAATTGACCAAGAATCTGAATGCGGCGATCGCGAGCCTTGCTTTTCCTTTAGAACCTGGTTCTTGCCGTCCAGATTTCTTGAATTCAAAACTTCAACGGCGGACCTGTCGCGAGCTATGAAGTAGTTTTTTCGCGCACTTCGCGAGGTCGAGAGTCTTCGGCCCGTTGACCATAGCCTAAAAAGGCGTCAACGGGTCGCTGTACGGTGTCCGTTTTTTGCCACGTGGCCTAGAGACGTGGAACGGGAGCTACACCGGCTGAGCGGATGATGCCGCGGCCTCTGAAAATCAGTGAAAAACAACATCATGGGAAATTCGGACACCGTAGGTAGTTTTAAAAAGGCATATATAGAGGACTTATGTATGCCTTTGACCCTCCTGCGGTGTCCGGACATGCGCTTTCCAGCATCCGGTAGGGTAGGATGCCGCCATCGGGTTTGGGTTTGCGGAGAGCGCTGAAATCTGCAGCCATTCGCGTTTCACCCGGTTAAACTTATCTGGAACTTATCGTATGCCTTGCACTATGCTTGCTTAACGGGTGTTAAGCAAGCACGGTACTATGGTTGCGTCAAGGAATGTATACCATTCCTTGAGCACCGGCATTCCGGGGAGTCGCCTTGGTCACGTAGATTGTTCATCCACTCAAGTGAAATGAACAAACCTGGCAACCTATAAACTTTTTTATTGTGCGTGACACAAGCTACTTGAATACAGGTTTGTGGCTACGTTTGTTCGTGCGGGCGCGTTGTAGTGCGGATGGCTAACCTCACGTGATCATCTTCGCGCAAGGGAGGCGAAGCTGATCACGTGCAGTTGGACATGAGTTCGCACTTGAGGAGTGTATGCATATATGCACTGTGATATGCTGTATGGTATGTCGTGCAATAATATATGATAAAAAATACACCGCTGCTGCTGACCCGGGTCAACAGCAGCGGTGTATTTTGGAGTGAACGAAAGTCGAAAGTGATTAAGAAACAGTTTCAAACTGTCTCGAGCTTCCCAACACCGATTTATCTGCGTCCGATGACTGTGTACATGTAATTGTACCGTCAGATCGAAAATAATTTTATACACAGTGTCTGGCGTAATTTTCGAGTCATCGTCGTCATCGAAAATGCACTTTTGATTAGGTCATGAAATTGCTGTAGAGTGGTTGACCCTGCAACCTGAGTGACGAGTGAATAAGTAGAGCACTTGAGAAGTGTTTAGCCTTCAGAACTCGGAACCGAATTATCGTTTGTACCTCAATCTGGCCCTGCTCCAGTATATTATAAAAATCCGAATTGTGTACCTTTGCACGTTCAATCAAAAACATATCTCCGAGCATCTGTCGTCGTGCCCCTGGCACAAAAATAATAAAAGTAATCGTATATAATAATAATAATAATAATAATAATCGTATAACGTAGGAGGAACGTATATCGTAGGTAAAAATTACAGAGATTGAGAAATGATGATCACGTAAAAGTTGCGAGATGCATGCATGCAGACATGCATGGTATGTACAACATACAATATGCATAATCGTATATGATCGCACACGTGCCAGACGCTATACAAATTATAATATGCGTTCACACAATTATTCTATACGTGCGTATGCAGATCAGGAATGGTCTACTGAATTGAGTGCATTCATCTTTGCTTCACTAAGATCCATATCTGAAAAATCTAGCTGCTGATGGGTGACATTTATGAAACGACTGATATCGTGAATGCTTGCAGACACGCTTGCGGATGCGCCTGCGCCTGCGGATGTGCCTGCACCTGAAGCGTCGTTTTGTGCGGATCTCAGTCCAAAAGCCACTTGCTTCAGATCTTCAAGGGAATGATTTGGGTATGTATCTGGTATTATGCGCCTGCGGATGCGCCTGCACCTGAAGCGTCGTTGCGCTGATATTTGCGATGATCGATAATTGCTGGAAGTGACGCCCCGACTGTCATTCCTATAGTTAGGGTGTATGACTGTCACCGGTCCCGGAAGCCTAGACCCCGAACATATAACGGGAAGACTGAGTATTCTCTTTTATCTATTCTGATTACCACACACTCCGAATATACAGTCAAGCTGATATATTCAGCAGGTTTGGTACCACGCACGCTTAATCTTACACTGCGACTTTGGCCATGATTGGCTAAACACCGACGCTTGAGATGGGGTGAGGAGCCCGCGTTAGAGAGGTTTTCGGTACGGGCGGTATGGCTCGGTTACGGACGCGCGGTTGATTGGACATGATTGGGTAGCGCTTACGACGGCTTGTTTTCCGTGCAGTATCGTTGGGCTGGATTTTGTTGTTTCTGGTCACTAGTACACCGTCCGACATTGATCACGTCCTTTCGTCCCACACGACCGCGTGCAATTTGCTGTTTCCCTGATTATCCTCGACGACCCGCCACAACTCGCTAGCCGTCGCCCACGCCGTTAACCTCACCTCGCATTTTTCCGCCTCACCCTGTCTCTGCAGTCATTTCGCTATGGGTACTTCTACGAGATCTCACACCGCGGCCGCACGCCGCTCACTAGTTACAATTTTCGACGATGCCGCAGCTCGACATGCGACCACACCAGCTACTCCTACGGTTTCAGCTGCACCAGCGGCCCAGTCGGCAGGGGCACTGTTCCTCGACGCAGTCAGACGTCTGGCGAAAGAATCCTTCGACGAGCGTGCCGCTAAGCTCGTCTTCAAGAAGGTGTACGACGACAAACATGGCCGTTTTGACGGTACGGAGTCAAACGTCAGCTCTGTTTTCGCCCGTCTGGTACTGGCATTACGGGACATTTTCGTCACTGAGGAGTCCGCGTTTTCCTCTTTGTTCGACCTGGAGGATGCCACCCTGCCCGTTCGCGCCGAGGCGAACAAGCTGCTGTTTTCGACACTGGAACTCATCATCGCTCCGGTGTCGCCCGCGGCAGACTGGATGGAGTCTTCGGCTGAGGCACACCCGTTTGATGGGAAGCGGGTGTTGCTGGAGATCGCCAGAATGCTTCTGGATTCCGGCGGACCCTTTCAGGGCACCGCGGACCTTCTGGCCATCAAGATCAACCAGTTCGACCCGTCGCGAGCTATCGCCGCCTTCAACGCCGCTCTCCGGTCCGCTCGACGGAAGAGCACTCTAGACGACATGGAGGTCAAGTCCCTCTTCATCAAGTCCCTCGACCCGGTCTTCTATGCTCCGGTGGTCAACCGTCTGTTGCTACACGACCAACGTGCGGCGGAGTCCCTTGCCACCATTCAGCAATGGACCCGTGAGTGCCACGCGCAACACGGGACGGATTCGCACGTCCCGCCTGCTACGCGCACGTTCTCCGCCCTCACCCTGGCTGGGCAGAGCGACGACGAGGATTACAAGACCGTCTTCAGCGAGCTCCGCGACCAACTCTACGACATGAAGAAGGAGATCAAGGCCCTCAACAACCGTCTCGACGACACCAAGGGCTACACGCCCCGCAACGACAAGAAGAACGCCATCGGACGCGGTGGACATGGTGACGGCGTCCGCTTCGCAGCGAAGCCCCTTCCCGAGCACGGCAACTTCCCGCAGAACTTCCGTGAAAAGTCTTCGGGTAAGGTGGCTTTCCACAAGCCCACCGGTACGTTCGTCCCGTTGTGCCGACACCCGGCATGCTCCGCTACGGCGGAGAAGCATTGACATCGGGACTGCCCGAACGGCGGGCCACGCGGACATGTTGGGGCACACGGTTTCAGCATTGCGGACGGCGAGAACGACATGCTCGCCGTGATGTTCCAGAACGCCGTGGACGACGACGACGCCGCCCGTTTCGACGCCGTCTGCTGCATTGCAGACGGCAAACCGGATCTCTACGACACCGCCTCCGCGTTCTCCTTCGCTGTCGCCGAGGAGCGGGTACCCGACACCATCGACGAATACCTGGGGTACCGCCAGCCCGCTGACACCCGCCTCGGGGCTTGCGCGGTTGGTGGTGCTACGAACATCCACAACTTCAAGATTCACGACGAGGTCCATGCCGACGCTCTGGACGTGCCGCCACCGCCGGCACCGCCCTCCGCTCCGCAGTCGGTGGTGTCAGACGAGGGGATGTACCCCGTCAGCGCGCTACACGCGCACGAGCCACACGCGACCTTCATGGACAAGTTCGCGTTCAACTTGGACATCGCGGGACCGGAACCGACACTTGCGATGCACCACATGGGCCCCGTCGCGCCCGTGGACTCCGTCTCCGTAACGACGGACGACTCCGAGGATGATGGCGAGTGTCTTCCGCCACCGAGACAGGCCTTGGGGTGCGGCAGGCCGCCGATGGGTTTCGGCTTCCCTGCCCTCACGTCTCTCGCAGTCTGCCTGGTGTTTGTTATTTGTGCAACTGCCGCGCCTACGCGTGATTGCTCCGCGCCAACATCTTCAGCAACAGGGCGCATCGGCGACGAGGTCGGTGGTGCTGGTGTGCTGACGCCCACAGCCATCCCGCCGGATCTCTACTGGCAGCCGGAAGGCTGGTACGGCGGCTGGTACCGTACTACGTACGGGTACGGGTGGACGTGGCTCCCGGGCCCCCCGCAGCCACCTGAGGCAGCTCCGATTATTGCTGCGCCGCCCTCACCGGGTGGTGCTCCGCCATCGCCGGACTACGAGCCACCCGCCTGGGGCGGTGGAACCGGAGATGCACTTTCTTCTTCAATTCAACACCGGGCCGGACCGATTGCACCCGGTGCAACTGCCTGCGGCGACATCGGCACATCTTCAATTCTCTCAATTTGCTCTACGCATGATTTGACAGACAGTGGTACCAGCTCTCCTGGGCGCTGTGACAGTGGCACCGGCTCTCCCGGGCACTTTCGAAGTGGCTAGAGTTACCGAGATTGAGATTAGCCTGCCTCCAGAGTTTAATGCTGTTGGTTCAGGTTGCCCCAAGATGGGCTTAGTTTAGGGTTTTAACTGTATCTGTATTCTGCAGTATGCCAACTGACTGCTAGTTTCAGGAGTTACCCTGCCAGAAAGGACAGGTTCTCCTGTAGGATGCTTATTTCCACCGAAGCTGAGTAGGTGTTTGTTTCAGTTCCGTGACCACCTAGTTTGCCAGGCACCACCCTAGGTGGTGTGCTGGAAGTGACGCCCCGACTGTCATTCCTATAGTTAGGGTGTATGACTGTCACCGGTCCCGGAACCCTAGACCCCGAACATATAACGGGAAGACTGAGTATTCTCTTTTATCTATTCTGATTACCACACACTCCGAATATACAGTCAAGCTGATATATTCAGCAATAATGCATAAACGCGGTGACAATTCATGCATCATTCATGCATTATTCTGAGTATATGCATTGTGTGGACGCGCATGCATGCTACAATTATAAAAACACGCAAGTGGCACAACGTGCTTCCTTTTAATAGACATTTATATTTGCAGACGGCGTGCTCACATGTCGCGATGAGATCTAGCGGGCTCCTTTCTACATCGTCTGCATGACCCATGTCAAACACGCATGGTGCAATTATGAAATATATCTGCCCACAACTCGCTTCCTGTATCGCAACTGTCGAGCCTGCGTGTCGGTTGGGATGCATCCAACGGGATATCTGCCAAGACGCCATGCGAATGGAGACGATACACATTTAAATTCAGCCATTGGCACTACCATGCGAGTATAAAATGTCAATCATGATAATCAAGCAAATATATTCAAGCAAATGCGCAGATGGCATCACGATATGCAAGTGTGGCATTTGCGATACAGAGAGCGAGTTGTGAGCGTGTGCTTGTGCGAATGGGGTATATGAATAGCAGTGATTACTGATGGAAACACCGAAATGCTTCCAGTATAATTATATTGTCGATCAGACAACATAATTGTATAGGGCAACAACCTCCCGGCGAGATCCAGACGGGACTCGAACCTGCGCGCTCAAGGTGCAAGTCCAACACATAGCGCCCTACGCAGTAGCGCTATGACATCAGATCCAATGACGTAGTGCTTCGATACAATTTAACCAATAATTAGAAATCCCCCAGATGGGATGCTTCGCTGACAAGTGGCATTACCAATTTATACACCGGTGTGATAAGATCAGATTCTACGTTACGGACACGTTCATGAATTTACATCGGAATATCCGATATAGATACACACACACACACACACATGAAGCGTCGTAGAGCGTGTTTTGATACAGTCATCACTAGTAATTAAATTAGAATTTTGCGGTCGCGACGCGAAAGATTTGATATGGTACCCGCATACACCGTAGATTTGATAAAATCGTTTCATACAGCCGTAGACTTGAAAAATCGTCAAACTCTTGAATAATCGTCATTCGGGAGGCATAGTCAGCCACGTCGGCTGATAATGAAAAACAACGCAACGCCCGATAATTATGTAGAATATAGCCACCTACATGCATGTACTTTTGTGCACCGTCGGTGCGTATTTTTCATTTTTTATTTTCGTATACCTGACACTCAACGTATATCGGGAAATATTGGGGAAATGCGGAAAAAGAGCAAAAAAACGCGAAAGCGAAAGCCTGTGGTCTCTATGACCAATAAATACAAGTCGTGTGGGAATCCTTTTTTTTCAGCCAATAATCTGGCCGCGATGTAGTGAATATACCAAAGGTTTATATTCACTAAAATATTTGTTGGTGAAATTCAATTTTTATATTTTCCATTCGCATATCCGTGGTATGATGACGTGTCTAGCCTTAGTCACGTGCTCACGTCGAACAAAACATAATCCGCTCACCTGTTCTCGCTCAGACCTTCACCTCAAGCTGCTGGACAGTGACTTACGGACCCGTAAGTCACTGTCCAGCAGCCTGATGTAGAGGTCCGAGCAATACACCGCAAGCATCGAAACTTTGCATACTTATTTTTAGGTGTGTTAGGAACAACATATTTTTTGCGCGCGCGAGATCCGTGCATAATCTGGGATCTGGAACGCCGCGCAAGGGAGGGGGTCATTGGGCACGCATCGAGTGAACGGCTCGACATACGCACCGCATGAAAGCACAATGCATAGCACAAGCGTACCACACATATCATATTCGCATAACGAACACGTTTTAGGCATTGGACAGCGCGCTGTCAACCCTAGCAAAAACGCGGATGTCAACCGCGTCCACGTTTCCGCTAGGGTTTCGTCCCTCATCTGCGCGCTCGCTTGCAAGCAAGTATGCGCTGCGGATGAGGGAACGGCTTACCAAAATATTATCTCATATGTGTTATCTTTCAATATTAATTCGTACGGTCTGAATGGCCAACCACAATTCTCGCTAAGCGAGGGCCGGCGCGGTCATGTGGGTATGTTGAGCGGGATCTTAGGATTTTCGCGACTTCCAAAAGTAGTGAAAGGTGCCATCATTCTTTGCGAAGCGAATACCCCCTGACTCAGTAGAAATATGTGATAATATTAGATAGGAAAATTTTACTTAGATGAACACGCAATCTTAAAAATCTTCGCCTGGCTGTACGGGGTCTCACTGCGAGAGAGAGAGCGTTCCGCGTTAAGTTGAAATTACATAGTTAACAAATAACATATGTACATCGCAAAATGCTCTAAGCGACATCTGCTGTAAAATGGGACAGTGACACTGCGAGCATCATACGTATGCGAGAGGTGAATCTGTCAAAAACCAAACCAAATCTTTTGCGTCTCAAAATGGCATACCGTGCAAAAAAGCAGTCATATGCCACCCAAGAAATGTGGCGTACCCCACTTCGACTTTTTCGCGGGGACGCACGATTAAATGAAGATATTACTACATTTTCAGTGCACGGTTCAGATGAATGGGATTATAGTTCCGAATTTCGCCCGTCTAATGAATCAAGTAATGTATCCACGACGTGAATGATTTTGCGCCACATCGGCTATAGTGTTGGACGTTGGACCTTTCCAGGCTCGTATGACCAGTAATAATCACGAAAAGAGAATATTTAAGGGGGGCTTAATGCGGCGGGCTCTCGTACTTAACACATCATGGGTTTTCGAGCGATTTCAGCCGTGAAAAATATTTTAATCGAACTGCCATATTCATCTGCGCTGGATTTTTCTTGCCATGTCAGTTGTGTCGGGAAAACGGTAGTTCCCAAATATAAATTATATACAAAAATTTCATACATAATTCAGAATACCCAGCGCATTACGCGTTACAGCAGTGTGAATTTTATGAACCACTTTGGTGAGCCACTTTGGTGAGGTTACCTCACCAAAGTGGTTCACAAGTCCCGAGTGGGGGAAATTTTGGAAAATATCATTCTTGAAAGGCGGAAGAATTTTTGAGGCAGATCTGTAAATTAAAATTCAGAATTCAAATTTGTATTCCAGGATTGTCACTTTTCTATTCCAACCAAATTGCACACCCTATTGTGTGGCATCCCGGGTTTTCACCGAGACCTCCAAACCGCAGTGTCAAGGTTGGAAATCGGTGCGGGGATTTCACTGTACGAGCCGGGTCAAATCATATATCGTCATGGGGCGAAAATGCTCCACGACGGGATTTGAACCCGTGACGTTCGCTTCTCTAGTGCGACGCTCTAACCAATTGAGCTACGCGGAGGATGATGATCCTTTCGCGCATTTCAGTGGTACTCGTACAGATCGGACTGTTACAGATCGATGATCGACCATGCGTGTGACATCGACGACGACGTACCAACATCGCGACTGCGGGCGTCTGTCATCTTTCGATCCGTAACATATCTCCCCTCTTTAAAGTGTCGTGACCTCACGACATTCGTGTCGAGTTACTTTTCAGAGGTCCGACCTCAGATGTGATGACGTGGCAGCCTGCGATGAAGCTGGGTAGCAGTTCTTGGGATGCAGCCCATCGCACCGAAGGTGCATCGCAGTTCTTGGGATGCAGCCCGAATCCACGTCATCAGCGCGGGTCACATCGTGCCCATGCATACGCGATCGTAGCGCAGGTCACATCACCGTGCCCGAGCATACGGTAGCATAATGATTCGGGAATAGAAAACTCCAAAATGGGGAATAGAAATGTCAATCTGTTTTTGGGGAATAGGTTTGTGACACATGCATATGCGTCTAAAATTTTGCGTTTAAATTTTTAATAATGCGTTTAAATTTTTCCCCCCCACCCATCTGTTCACTATCGTTTTGCAAACACGAGGAAGCCTCCGAAAAAGTACACTAGGGTGTGCCTTTCTTGCGATAAAGGCGGGTATCGTTGTACTGTTGAACACACTGATGGTATGCATTTTATTGTCCTCTATTCAAGAAAGAGGACAGGGTAAAAGATTCTCCATCAAAAATGAAAGGTGCGTTGCCCTTGCTTTCCACGGTTCCCTTGTACAGTTGACTACATAATAAGTGTTAGGAACAACTTTGTTTGCGCAATCAAGATTACGGGGCTTTCATTGAACCAGATACGGGGCTTTCGTTGAACCAGGTACGGGGCTTTCATTGAACTAGATACAGGGCTTTCGTAGAACCAGATACGTGGCTTTCAGTGAACCGGATACGTAATTCTACGCGAGTTCCTGACCACGATACCGAGTGTGCAGGCAATTCTGCCCAAATTAGAATGGGTTGGAAGCAAGATCCGTTCGGAATCTAGGATGCTTGACGATTCTTGTGAGGGGGGTAATCATGGGCGTGATTCGAGCCAGCCAACTCGACTCACGCCCAACAGGGACGCATCCTGCACAGCATGAACATATCACGCATATCATATAAGCATAATAAACACATACTGACCGTTTGGCAGTGCAATTTCACCTCTAGCGGAAACGCGGATGTCAACCGCGTCCACGTTTCCGCTAGGCGTTTCTTCCCTCATTCGCGCGCTCGTTTGCAAGAGAGCCTGGGCAACGGATGAGGGAAGCGTTAGCAAAAATAGTATTTCGTATGCGTTGTTTTTCCTAAACAAATTGCACAAACTGAACGGTCAACCACACATCTCGTTGTGGGATGACGCGTTCATTTGGCGGAAGCGGGTGGAATTTAAGGAATTTGAAACCCGCAATAGTTGCGCTATGGGGTTTCATCTTCTTTGAAGCGAAACGGGTACCCACATCATACTAAGTAGGAATATGTGATAATATTTTGAAGCAAAAGATTACTCAGATTAGTATTCAATCTTAGAGATCTTTATTTCGCTGGACAGGGGCACACTCCCGGAGAGAAAGCCTTCCGCCTTTAGTTAAAATTGCATATTTAACAAATCAAACAGTGAGTATTTTCTCTAAGTATTTTCAGACGGTAATACTTAAACACTGGTAATACTTAAACACTGAGTGTTGTCTCGCGTGTTGTCACCATGCCTTCGAAACTCACGATCTCACTCCCAAAGTGACCAAAAACCGTTCGATCGCCGATCGTTCGGTTTTTGGTCACTTTGGGAACGCGTCTGAAAATACTCAGTGTTGTCTCGCGTGCTGTCACCAAGCCTAAACTCGCGATCTTACTCCCAAAGTGACCAAAAACCGTTGGATCGCCGATCGTTCGGTTTTTGGTCACTTTGGGAACACGTCTGAAAATACTTAGTGTTGTCTCGCGTGTTGTCACCAAGCCTAAACTCACGATCTTACTCCCAAAGTGACCAAAAACCGTTCGATCGCCGATCGTTCGGTTTTTGGTCACTTTGGGAACACGTCTGAAAATACTCAGTGTTGTTTCGCGTGTTGTCACCAAGCCTAAACTCACGATCTCACTCCCAAAGTGACCAAAAACCGTTCGATCGCCGATCGTTCGGTTTTTGGTCACTTTGGGAACACGTCTGAAAATACCTGGAGAAAATACCAGACAGGTCTTTGCAACCAAGCCGACTTCAGTTCTCACATAAACGTACTGTGTCACGGTTTACGCCCTCCCGAATCTGGAATTCACGGCCGTGAATATTAATTTCACGGCCGTGAATATTAAATTCACGGCCGTGAATATTTCACTGCACGTATGTATACCCCACACTGTTTGCGAGTAAATTAGATTGGGAAAACATTTTCCAACGTTCGTAATGCACATAGATATATATATCATTTAGACTCTTAGGTAGGAGTTTTTTGAGCTCTTGACTGAGCCGATCCGTGGCCGCATCAGCTCAGTTTGCAGTCGCGACTGCGAGCTAAGCTGAGAGGCCCTTATAACTTTCATGCACATCGCATCAAAACTCAAACAGCGGAGGGGTTCTCGTGCGTTCTAGCGCACGATACTTGGCACCAATATTGCTAACAGCAATATTGGTGCACCCTCAAACGCACAACCTCTGATGTAAGCTATGCGCAAAACGCGTGCTACACATAATGGGTTTGGGTACATGCAAACCCAAACCCAAACATGCCAAACAGCAAAGGGCTTCCCGTGAGTTCCAGCGCACGTAACTTTGTGATATCTTATCAATTTATTTCTTTGGCAGATCTATTGGGCTTGGGTTCGAATGTTTCCAAACCCAATACATGCTAAACAGCGAAGGGCTTCCCGTGCGTTCTAGCGCACGTAACTGCGTAGAAATATTGTCAAGATAATTATCTTTGATATATTCGAAGCACAAGGTCTAAGAAAGTCTGTGCGCAAAATGGTATTACTATTTCTTTGACACAGATTTTAGCGTGATATACAAACTCATAAATCTGGGTCAAAGAAATAATATGCTAACTTCGCGCACAAGCTATCGCAAAACTTGCACTTCAGGAAAGTGAAATATATGCATCTTATCATTATATTTTGCAAAGTTACGTGCGCTGGAACTCACGGGAAGCCCTTCGCTGTTTGGCATGTTTGGGTTTGGGTTTCAAACCCAAAAGGCATCATGCCAGCA
>LGRX02028414.1:0-40048 GCA_001247695.2 Cymbomonas tetramitiformis
AACTCGGAACCGAATTATCGTTTGTACCTCAATCTGGCCCTGATCCAGTATATTATAAAAACCCGAATTGTGTACCTTTGCACGTTCAATCAAAAACATATCTCCGAGCATCTGTCGTCGTGCCCCTGGCACATTTGGTATCAGCGTGCTGCGATTTCGCCTCTGCGCAACTCGCCCACGGGCCTTTTTGTAACTTCCGTTGTAATACAGGGGGAGAGCTGCACTTCCGGCTATCTGGGCGCAATTTTAGCCTCCGTAAGTACATTTTCTTTCGTATACAACGGCCGTATCCTTTGGAAAACATCTCCAAAACTTCATATTTTCGCCCCTTAACACTGGGGGCCCAACCAGGCTCAGAAAAGTCAACATTCGTTTTCCGATCTTAACTTCCAAGTCTGCCCCAGGCTACAAACACCCGTCAGGGAGCACCCTAAAGGGTTTCCCCGGTTTATAGTAGCCAGGAAAACCTCATAGCCCACTTTCTAGAGCCTTAAAAAGGCGAAAAACAGCCAAAAACAGCCAAAAACAGCCCAAAATAGCCGTTTTAGCCCGTTTTCAGCCTACCCCCAAACCTTCCACAGTAGCCCCCACCACCAAAAACTCCTTCCCCAGACCCCATAGGACACCCTAGAACCCCCCAATACCGCCCTCACGGCCACCAGCAGCTGGGAAAACCCCTCAAAGTAGCGCTTTTAGTGGCTTCTGGACAGTTTCTGGACAGTTTCTGGACACCTCTGGTTTACCCTCTGGCTGGAATATTCTGGGAGTGTACGAAGTCCGGCTACCTTTTGGGACCTTGCTGAGCTTTCTGGGACCTTGCTGAGCTTTCTGGTTGCAGTTCCTTGACCCCTGCCTGCACACATAGGCACTTGAAATCTATGTCGCGGAGCCCTGGCGAATTTTTGAGTTCGCCGGTGTATGGCAGTACCCCCTTCGCCAGAAGAATACAGAAGAGCGTGGTGGAAGCAAGGACCCATCAAGTGGGTATTCCCTCCAGACCCCACTTACCCACCAGCAGGCGCCTTCTGGCAGAGCGGTCCTTGGAGCGGTCCTCCCTCCCCCTCATCCTCTGACGACGAGGAGGAGAACTGAGCGCCTGGATATAGTCACGCTGGCTATCCCACCAGTACACTACGACCACGTGTGGCATCTCCAGGCAATACAAGTGATCGACGCCCCCCCTTGGGTCCTCCTTGGCGCTGACTGGGTACCCCCATCTCCACCTGGAAGTCCCGCCCCTTCGCCTCCAGCGAGCGACATCGAAGAGGACGAGACTAACTAAATAACAAAAGGCGAGCACTCCCCACTTTGCTCACCTGTGGCTATTGCCACACCCAGTCCTTGATCTCAACCAGCTCAGCAATCAGGATGTCACAGCAGACATCAGAGGCATTTCCCAGCATGAGTGTCAGCGCAGAGCAGCTGCACCACACTCTGTTCTCTCCCATAACCTTCCCATCGCCCACCACATATGCTTCCGCTCACCCCATTCCACACCCAGGCACCACCATGCCCTACACAGCGGTGCCCCGCCCTTATACTATGCCGGATGGCACCCCCGCACAGGCTGTATGGAACGGCGTCAATTGGGTATTGCCCCAATCAGCGCCCCTCGCTGGGGGAGTATCACCAGAGCCGTTCACACTGGGAACCCATCACCCCGTGGGCGCATATCCCACACCGTTCCAACAACAGCTACAGCAGCAGCAGCAGTGGCTCGCGTACCAGCAGCAGCAACAGCAATGGCTTCAACAGCAGCCACTGGAACCGATGCAGCAGCAGTTACAGCAGCAGCAGTTACAGCAGCAGCAGCTACAGCAGCAACAGCAGCAGCAGCAGCAGCAGCAGCAACAGCAACCGCAGCCGCCACAACTGCCGCAACATCGACCACAGCAGCCCCATCAGCCACCTCCGCGCTTCATGACTCAGGCGCGGATCCCTCATCGCTGCAGCACTTCATCAGCATCGGCGCCGCGGCCCTGCCGGACCCTCTGCAGGTACCCCTTGACAGCGGGGTTCAGCAGAACGTCTTGGGCGGCACCCAGCTCTTGGTGCGTCACCTTCCCGCGGTGGCGACAACCTCGGAGACTCGCCGGCGTCGGCGTTCCCGAAGGGCATCTTCGGGCCCTGCGACACATGGCAAGCATCTCCCAGGTCCAAGCCACGCACCTGATCATTCTGACCCCGACTCCGGCACGGACATCAGCCGCACCAGCACGGGGACCAGAGGCAGCCGAAGCACGCAGGCACGAGCTGAGCGCAGGCGGAGGGCCGCCCACAGGTCCGGCTCCGACTCGGACGCGAGCAGCCGAAGTGAACACATTCGCAGAGAAGTCCTGGCGGCAGTACAGGCCCTGGACATCTCCGCGGTGCTCTCGAGAGGACTCGCGCTGCCTGGTGCGACGACATCGGCAGGAGTTTCCCCACCAGGCGACCCTCAGGGCAGCGCACAGGACCTGACGGCGGACCATCTACACGAGGCAGACGCTGCCGCCAGCGTAACCCCTCCTGTGCCTCAGACCGCCGCTGAGACCGCTCCCGCCGAACCTCCCACTCAGGGCCGGCCAAACCCCCATAACATGATGGTGGCCCGCCGGCGACAGTCGATGGAGACGGTGGTGCACGGCGGTGGCAATCCCGACTCAGAGCCCAGAGACTCCAGTTCAAGCGACTCGCCACCAGGCCCCCCTAGTGATCCACCTCAGGATCCCCCTGACGATCCCGCACCAGAGCCCTCCTACCCTCAGTACCCAGAGGTCAGAGCCCTCTTCGTCACCCATGATGGTGGGTCATTGTGGGTGCATCAGTCAGCTGGGGTGCGAGGCGCGGCAACCGTCTCCCTACCATGGGACGAACGTCGCCGGGCTGGGGTGCAGGGCGACGCCATCTTGTTCAGGATCATGCACCTGCTGGGAGCGCCGCTGACCGCATATGCGCGCATGGGGGGCCGGCTACACCATGCACCCCTACCCCTTACCAACCCTCGTGTGGAGACCTGGGTCCTTATGGTCGACCGCGAGGTCATGGATATGGCAATGGGGGACCCAGCCGCGGCCAATGTGCGGTCTACTAGCATGGGGCAGCCAGTATGGGAGTGGATCCCTGCTACTGCGCGGGAGTCGGAGATGCAGAACTTCGATCAGGACGGGCTCGCCGCGTGGTCGGAAGTCAGCAACTCCGATTGGTACCGGAGCATGAGCGTGGTGGCCGCACAACCATCCACACCCCTGCCCTTCCATACACCTCTTCCACTCCCCGCACCACCGTCAGCCCCTGCATTACCGCCCACTCCGACCGCAGTCCCCACAAATCCCGCGCCTGCGCCTCCGCCCGCGCATGCCCCGGGACCACCACCCCCTGCCCGTTTTCCCCATTCCGCCGCCGCAAACCCCGTTCACCCTGCCGCTGCCGTGAACCCCGTTCACTCTACCGCCGCTGCAAACCCCGTGCTCTCTCCCAGCGCCACCCCCTTTGTTCCAGGCATCGTCCGTCTGCCGCAGGGCACTAACCTGCGAGCATCTCCAGACGAGGTCCGCCTGGAGCACAAGACCAAAGAGATGGTGCTAAAGCTGGTCAAGAGCGTCACCAGGTTCCCCCGCTCCGCGTCCGACACAAAATCGGCCGACAAGGAGGGCCTCCTGACGCAGCTGGAGCACTACTCCCACATGGTGCGGAAGGTATTCCAGGAGGCCATCGTAATCGAAGCACTGACCACTCCCAGTTGTACGCCATCAGTATCAGAGTACCAGGCGAGTGTGTCAAGCCTTCTTTGGAGCTTCAAGGAGTACACTCTTCAAGACCAGCAGAGGAAGTTCTTGGAGCGCGCGGCGGGGACCTTTGGGTCCGAGCAAGCTTGGCACCAACGCTACGGGGACCTGGATGTGTTCTTCAGCGACCTGGCGGTGTGCTCTCTGACGCAGGCCTACCTGGAGAACGCACACGGCGAGGCCATTGCCCTGAAGCAGGCGGTGAGCGAGACCGCGGCGGAGTATTTCTCGCGACTGGAGACCCGCATGGCCTCCGTCAACTTCTTGGCCGGCAGAGTCCCAAATTGCGGGGAGATGACCAACTTGTCGATGCTCTCCACGTACCGCCGGGGGCTGAAATATGCACCCAAGGTGATGCGGCGCCTGAGAGCCATCCACTTGGATGTCTCCAAACCAGAAGAGTGGGAGAGGAAGGCCGTCGCTGACGACATCCCAGGCACCCACAACGCCTTGTTGAAGATTCGGGAAGTTGCCGAGGAGGTGGAGAGCGACATTGACACGGAGGCGGCTCAGAGACGCTCTCAAGACCGTCCTCCCCGTGCCGTTTCCTTCGCTAACCCACCACCTCGCACCCCCTTCTACAGGCGTACCCCCTCTTCGAACCGCCCAGCTCTTGCCATGCTGGAGAACGGGCCTGCCACCACCGTCGCCGCGGCAGTGACTCCTTTGCCACCACCACCTGGCCTCTCCCGCCCTGATGCTCCGAAAGTCCGCCGGTGTTTCGCCTGTGGCTCTGCGGAGCACATCGTCCGTAACTGTACGGACGAGGCTAAGCTCAAGGAGTGGAGGGCCAATGCACCCGCTCGACTGGCGAACTCCCCTGGGTACGTAGCCGCCGTCGTTTGGGCCATCGAGCAGCAGGAGGACATCTCCTCGGTGGATGGCGTTCCAGAAGAGTTCTCCGAGGAGGTCCTGGCTCTCGCTACCTGTGAGGACGAGCAGAGCTATCAGACCCTGGCGGCCCTTGCGGGCAGCGAGCTTGTGGAGGGTGACGGCCTTCCCCTGGTGGAGAGCGATGAATGACTGGCCGGCGGCCAGCCCCAGACCCTGCCCTTCGGGGAAGTGAGGTCTTGCTCTGATGATCAGACCCTCTCCGCCCTGGAGAAGCGGTCAGAACCAGTGGAACCCCGTCGCGCCCGAGGACGCAGAGACCCTTGGGGCCAACGTCCCCACCCCAAGAGTGTGGCTTTCACCTCTGGGACCCGCTTGCGACGCACCTACCGCTCAGCTGGTGCCCCATCGCCGCCGAGGGATGACTTGTCCAGCCACCCTCTCGCAGGAAGCACCCCCTTCGATGAGCTGTCGCTACCTCTTGATGACGGTCCCGCTTATACACAAGCGAGGATCGAGGGTCGGAGGGGACGGCGACTTCCCCGGCACAGACCCCCCATTATGGGCAACAACCGCGGAGAGCCCCGCGACCTTCGCCCCCGACCGCGTGTTGTCCTACCGCTGCCCATCTATCAGTCCAACCTCGCAGACCCACGGAAAAGGCTAACTGCGTGGCACTGGAAGAGAGATCTGTACTCCCTCCCCCTCGAAGTCGCCATGCAGAAGGTCCGCAGAGCTCTGCGCAAGTCCCAGAGGCTGCCAAGGACCTGGTGGATAAAATGTCGGAGCGCGTCCACAGCCGCGTACACTCTGGGAGTCGATCGCCAAAGGAACGCGTGAACCGCGCCAACCAGCTGGCAGAGAGGATACGCATTGCCCGCGAACCTCAAGATCGCAAGGAAGGCCATCAGCGCATAGCATTGTGGCACCTCCTTTCACACGACGGTCGCCAGCAA
This sequence comes from Cymbomonas tetramitiformis, assembly GCA_001247695.2. Lineage (NCBI taxonomy): Eukaryota > Viridiplantae > Chlorophyta > Pyramimonadophyceae > Pyramimonadales > Pyramimonadaceae > Cymbomonas > Cymbomonas tetramitiformis. Next base: position 5,555 of record LGRX02028414.1, read on the forward strand.
GTCCCCGAATCCTCTAACACCAGCTCCCACGACCTCTACGTGGCTTGGAGAGAGCTGTCGCCTGCCGAGCAGCAAAAGGCAATCGCCACTTCGAGTCCAGACTCTTCCCCAGGTAGCAGGCTGTGGGAAAAGGAGGGCGCACGAAGAGCAGCAGCGAGGTCTTCGACATCCCTCTGCACCCTGGACACCGAAGTGGGCACGATACCTGGGACAGCGGGAGATGTGGGTTTACCTGGTGCCTGGTGCAGTCTGCACGCAGTACACCAGTACAAGATGAGGAAGCTGGGTCCCAGCCCCTTGGGAGCATCCCCTCCATCATCCTTACTGGCCGAGCCCACAGCAGAGACCACATCTTCGCACCATGATAACGCGCCAGCCACTCCGGGAGGAAACCCCGAAGGTTCATCTTACTGCTCAGAGGCGGAGGAGACCTCCGCACCCAGTTCGCTTTGCTTCACCCACCAGATGACCACCGTCAAAACGCATGAAGCGGATGAAGCGCCACCCTGTCTCGACAGCCACCCCATCGCTGAAGACCCTGAGGTGATGGAAGAGGAGTCCTCGGTCAACTCGCTCTGCTTCACCCAGCAGATGGCGGCAGCTGGGACCCCTCAGACGAGAACTGACCACCAGAGCTCCCACCAGCTCGCCCACAACTCCCCTGCTGGCAGCCCTCAGCATGACGAGGATCCTCTCACCCATGGCAGTCTCACCGATAGTGTTGCTACCCACGTGAGCCCCACAGTAAGCGGCACTACCCATGTTAGCCCTACCACCAGTGGCACTACACATGTGAGCCCTACTACCAGTGACACCACCCATGTGCGCCCTACCACCAGCGACACCACTCATGTCAGCCCCACCTCGAGCGAATGCACCTCAGCGGGCACCCTGCTGACGGCGAGTGCAGACAACCTCGTCAGTCATCCGACTGAAGATGTTGATTTGCCGGATGAGGAGTTCTACGCCGCGTGTAGGCAAACGTTGGAAGAATGCCGCGAGGCCTCGGACAACCTCCTCCCCAACCTCAAATGCAAAAGCATACGCACAGATGGGGGAGTTCAGTGGAAGACCGACATCGAGGGTACCCTCGCAGCGGCACATGACGAAGAAGGACCGCTACTGCTGGTATTCTACGCAACCCTCAGAGGGCACACGGTCAAGGTGTTGATTGACTCGGGGGCCTCTGACAACTTCATCTCGGAGCAGAGCGCTAAGCGATGTGGCCTCACAACACGAGCCGGTTCCGAGATGCGAGTCACCCTGGCGGATGGATCTGTGAAGATCACTGGCGCCACCGCGTACGCCAAGTTTAACACGCACACCACCACGGGCACCTATACGGAGAACGCCCTTGCCCTCCGGATCCTGCCACTGGGCATACAGGTGGATGTTATCCTCGGCGGAAGGTGGCTGCGCAGTCACTCTCCTGTCACTCTGGGCTATGAAGGGAATGGCTCCATCTCCTTCCTCAGGAAGCCCCGCAGTGGCAAGATTGGGGATCGCGTCACCATCACAGGCTGTTCTCCTGGGAAAGCATCTGGGGACAGGTCTCCGAAGGGCACGGCCTGCGCGGGATTGGTGGATGAGGTGTTCCTAACCCCTGCCCAGCTGAAGAAGTACCTGGTGTACGCGGAGACGCAGAAGCTACGCGGCAATGACGACCCGGAGATACAGCCCGCCTGGCTCATGGTGGCCGAGAAGTCCCCCGACGATACTGCTTCTGCCTTTGCAGCCACGGCTATCGACTCTGAGAACGCCGAACCCGCTGCGGATACCGAAGATGCAGAAGTGAGCCCTGAGTGGACCCTCAAGTTTCAGGACTTCTGGGGTGAGGAGTACAAGAAGGAGATGACGACTGCCCTACCGAACATCGATGGACTCAGACATGACCCCCAAGATGAAGCCAACATTAACCTGGACCCTGAGCTGAGCAAGAAGGGACCTCCTTGCCAGCGCATCTACAAGAAGTCCGCAGAGGAACTCCGCCAACTTCGAGAACGCGTGGAGACTCTGATGTCCAAGGGCTACATCCGACCCTCTTCTAGTCCTTATGCAGCTCCCTGTTTGATGGTCCCTAAACCCGGGAACCCCAAGGAGCTGCGACTGGTGATCGATTACCGGCTCCTCAACCGCCAGACAGTTAAGGACAAGTATCCTCTCCCAGACATCCAGATGATGTTCGACGAGATGCAGGGTGCGAAGTTCTTCTCTTCGTTCGACGCGGTGGATGGCTTCTCGCAAGTACCGATGGCACCAGGAGATGTCGAGAAGACCGCCTTCACCACCCAGATGGGGTCATATGAGTGGTTGGTCATGCCGCAGGGGCTGCAGAATTCACCATCTCAGTACCAGCGACGGATGCAGCGGGCCTTGGGCCATCTTCCATTTGTCCGGATCTTCATCGATGATGTGGTCGTCTTCAGCAACACCGCCGCAGAGCACTACGAGCACGTCAAACAACTGCTCCTGACATGCAGGGAGAAGGGCGTCTTCCTCAAGAGGTCCAAGTGCCAGCTGTTGAAGAAATCCTTGCGGTTCCTTGGCCACTGTATCTCCGCAGATGGCTGCAGACCCCAACACGACAAGGTGGCTGCAGTGAGGGACTGGCCCGAACTGGAGACGGTTACCCACGTCAGGCAGTTCTTGGGCCTAGCGGGGTATTACCGCAGGTTCATCCACTGCTTCTCCGAGATCGCTCAGCCCCTCACCCGGTTGACCAAGTCGGATGTACCCTGGGAGTGGGGTCCCATGCAGCAGTGGGCCTTCGAGGAGCTGAAGAAGGCCCTCACATCAGCGCCAGTGCTCGCCTTGCCCAACATTAAGGGTGCCGCAGACGGCACAGCGCCTTTCGTGGTGCAGACGGATGCTAGCGGCATCGCTCTTGGGGGAGTACTTATGCAAGACAATGGAGATGGTCTTGGGCTGCGCGTGATAGCATACGAGAGCCGCCAGTTCTCAGCCGCCGAGCAGAATTACCACACCGGCGAGCGTGAGCTAGGTGCTCTACACCACTGTACCACCGTCACCTGGCGGCATTACCTCATCTTCACCAACTTCCGCATCCAGGGTGATCACCGCCCCCTTGAATGGCTGATGGAACCTGGCAGAGAGCTTAGCCGCAGACAGGCGCGCTGGTACATGGATCTGGTAGAGGTGGGAGTCCCGAGAATGGAGTATATCAAGGTAAGGGAGCGCTGCTGCTGGTACCAGACGCCCTGTCCAGAAGACCCGACTTCAAAGACAAGGACGTTCGCGAGGGGTTGAAGGAGGCAGGAGTGATCGACCCCACCTCAGACCTGCCGAAAGACCCTCTGGCAACGCTGGAGTCCGAATGCTTCTCCAGCTCACCACCCGCAGCTCATCCCCACTGGGCTCAGACGGTTGACTGTTGGCTCTCAGCAGTGGAGACCCTCTCCGTGGCGGAACAAGCCATGGACATGGGGGAGACCATCGCTCTCGTTAATCCGAAGCTCTATAAGGGAATGAAGGAGGATCACCTCGACTTCGACATGCCTGATTGGCCTGAAGCTGATAGCGCGAAGCCGACAGAAGCTCCACACCAACCCCCTGACAGAGCTCCACCTCAGATAAGGATAACGAGGAGCATGTCACGCGCTGGAAGAGCCTCTACGACCCCAGCGCCTCCACAGCTGGCGTCACCGAAGACGCGAACGCCATCACGAGCTGACGCATCGGAGGCGCCCACTGAGAAGGTGCAGAGTTCACCACCCCCGCAGCAGGCGCCCCAGAAGTCAGCTCCATCCCCGGCCCTTCACCCGCAGAAACGGCAGACTCCCCCCGAAGACTCACAGAATTGGCGTGTCCGAGCAGAGTACTCCTCGAAGTACGCCGAGAAGTTTGGACCCTTCGATGTGGACGGCTGTTGTGACTTTGGCGGCCGCAACAGACAGGCGGATAGGTTCTGGACAGACTGCCTTTCAGAGAAATGGAGGGGCCTTCGGGTTTGGTGTAACCCTCCATATAACTCCAAGCACATTACGGTGGAGGCGATTTTGAACAAGTATATCGCAGAATGGAAGGCAGACCCAGAAAACACCTCAGCAGTCTTCGTCCTACCAGATCACCAGTCCAAACTCCCCGCGTGGCGCAAACTTTTCAGAAAGGCCAATATGCAGATCGTGGAGGTCATCCCTACTCACGATGATAAGGGCGAGCCCAATCAGTTCTTCGAGAACCCAGATGGGAAGGCCTTCGACCTTCGTTGGCCTGTTCTGATAGTGCACGCCCCTTCCGCCAAACCACAGCCGGCACGTGTGAGGCACCCGCGAACAGCCCCCGCTGTGATAAGGACAGGTGAGGCAGCAGCCTTCAGAGACGCAACCTCCCAGCAGTCGGACTCAAAGTTCCTGCGTGCGTTGAAAGCGGAGTACACCCGAGAGGGGACACTTCGTTCGCTGCGAGAGAAAGTGAAGGCGGCGCCACACCAATGCCTACAGGACTTCAGGCTGGTGGGTGAAGTGGTTTGGAGGACCGCAGCAGGGAGATATCAGCTGGTGCTGGGGGAGGACTCTCCACTTCGAGAAGTAGTGATCCGCCATGCTCATGAGTCATTGTCCTCAGGCCATACTGGGCGAGACAAGACTCTGGAGAGGGTGCTGCGACGCTTCTATTGGCGTGGTGCCGCGGAAGATGTGGGCACCTGGGTTGCATCCTGCGCAGTGTGCCAATCAGTGAGGCCGCGGGGAACTTACCCGGATGGGTTGCTAAACCCTCACAGCATCCCGAACAGGCCATGCAGGATGTCGCGGTGGACTTCGTCACCGGCCTGCCGGTATCGGAGAGGGGCAATGATGCTTTCGTGGCCTTCACCTGCAAGCTGACGAAGATGGTCCACGTTGTACCGATGAACTTTGGCGACAGCTCCGCAGCTGTGGTGGCCAGAATCTACTTTGACTCGGTGTGGCGCTTACATGGCGCGCCTATGAAGATTGTCTCTGATCGTGACCCGCGGTTTCAAGATGCTTTCTGGCAGGAACTCATGAGACTGATGGGTGTAAAAGTGGCTCGTACCACGCCGTACAACCCTCGGTCTGACGGCCAGGCAGAACACAGCAACAGAGTTATTGAGGACATGCTCAGGTCCTTTGTTGACGCCAATGTGGAGGACTGGGATCTGTTCACCACTAACGTGGAGTTCGCGATCAATGACTCCAGGAGTGAATCTACTGGCTTCACGCCGTTTGAACTGGTGTTCGGGTTCTCGCCGCTGTCGCAGTTGGATCTTTTCCTGGAGGCCGCGCAGTCCACCGCCGGACGACGAACTGGGGGAGTAGGCACCGCACACGAAGTGGCTGTGAAATTTTCGTCGCAGCTGCGGGACGCCAGGCAGCGGTTGGAGCTGGCTCAACAGCGACAGCGCGAACAGTTTGATCGCAGACACGGGCAGCGGGAGTATGCTGTTGGAGATCTGGTCTGGATAGAGGCGAAACACCTTACGGAGAAGGTGATGGATCGCTCCATCTGTAGGAAACTGACCAAGCGCTGGCATGGACCAGTTCCTGTGACCGAACGCTTCTTCAGCGATATACAGATGACCATGCCCGAGGCCGACAGAGGAGCTCCAGTAGCCTACCGCCTACGCCTCCCTCCTCACTGGCGGATTCACGACGTGTTCGCTCAACATCGCCTCAAACCGTACACCAGCGGTCAAGATGCTTTTGCCGCACGCGATCACCTAGCAGTACCTGAAGAGGTGGTAGTAGACGGTCAGAAGGAAGCACACGTTGAGCGTATCCTTGCACGTCGAGTGCGGTCTGTTCGAGGAAAGGAGGTGGAAGAGTGGAAGGTTCGCTGGACTGGCTACTCCAAAGCTCACGACCAATGGAGGACGCGTGACAAACTTGAACGCGGAAGTCCACTCCAACAACTTCGTGAATTCGAGCAAGCGAGACTGCACATGGAAGCGCAAGTCCGCGACGAAGCCACTCGGCGACGCGAGCAGCGTGGCCGCCACTCCGCTCAAGCCGGAATGACACTGGCCCACCTCATCACCAATCCCTGCGATGAACTGGACCAGCTCGAACAGATGGAAGATGATATCCCCCTGCCGTGGGAACGCCAGGAGCGCGTGGAAGATGGGTCGTTGGCACTGGTGACAGAGCTGCTGGCAATACAGGCAAAGACAACCCGCACGCCCAGGATTCTCGTACTTTTCAGCGGTACTGGCTCAGTAGAGAGGGAATTCCTAAATTGCTTCCCCTCCGCCTCAGTGGTGACCCTCGACTCCGGGCATATCTGGCAACCCACTCATGTGTGTGACATCCTGCAATGGGACTACAAGCAATACCCGCCTGGATTCTTCGATGTTATTTGGGCAAGTCCCCCCTGCAGGCAGTACAGTCAAGCGCGCACCACTGGTGGACCCCCTGACCTTCCCCAGGCTGACAAAATCGTACGACGAGCATTGCAGATCATTGACTACCTAGAGCCAAAACATTGGTTCATGGAAAACCCCAGAGGTCGCTTCCCTAACGCGCTACGGCTTCGCCCTATGATGCGCCAGCTTCCCCCACCGCTGGTGTGTACCTACTGCATGTATGGTACGCAGTACATGAAACCCACCTGCATATGGACGAACTCAGCACCACCCTCGCCCCTGCTACGCTGTACTACTTCAACACCGTGTGCGTGCAGATGGGCAACCGGTGCTCACCCAGAGACTGCTCAGCTTGGACCTCACCCGCAGCAGACTGGAGCAGGTCAATCTGCGAGTGTATACCCCGTACCAGCACTACTGCTACGACAACTTTTCCGACATTTACGCCTCCGCGACACTGAAGACCCGCTTTAGATTCCAAGTGGCACCCTTCTTCTTGAAAGTGGTGCCCTGGTAGCGGCAGGCGAACTATGCTCGAAGAGGAACCAGAGAACCTAAGAACTGGAAACAGCAAGGAACCAGAGAACCTAAGAACTGGAACTTAGATGGGTACCTTAGCGGAGTGATCCCAGGAGGTAGACCACTCCTAAGGGGGGGAGAGTTGTGCCCGGAGGCACAGCGTGAGCCGATATGTCTATGCGTCCGTATGCGTGTCATCGGGGGTAATCTGGGATTGGCACGATGACAGTGAGATTGGGCTTGAAACCACGATGAGAATGAATACCAGATGTCCGGGGTATGACAGTATGACACTATGACACTATGACAGTATGACAGTATGACACTATAGTAGTATGACAGTACTGTGGGGGGTGTCATCGTGGAACTCAGTCAGACCCTAGAAGAATGGTCAGATTCGCATCGGGGTTGAAAAGACAATGAAATCGAATATCAGATATTAAGGTTATGACAGTATGACAGTATGACGCTATGACAGTATGACAGTATGACAGTACAGTAGTATGACAGTACTGTGGGGCAGTCATCGTGTCAGCCTGTTGGCATAACATCTGAATCGAGAATGACGAATCGGAATTAGAAATGAGATCGGATCGGGAACTGAACGTTGAGCCGAAGTGTGACATCGGCTCTCGAGTGTACAGCAATTTGTCTCCAATTTTAATCCTGTAATTTACGTATAATCTATGACGGACATGACAGTGACAGAATTGACCAAGAATCTGAATGCGGCGATCGCGAGCCTTGCTTTTCCTTTAGAACCTGGTTCTTGCCGTCCAGATTTCTTGAATTCAAAACTTCAACAGCGGACCTGTCGCGTGCTATGAAGTAGTTTTTTCGCGCACTTCGCGAGGTCGAGAGTCTTCGGCCCGTTGACCATAGCCTAAAAAGGCGTCAACGGGTCGCTGTACGGTGTCCGTTTTTTGCCACGTGGCCTAGAGACGTGGAACGGGAGCTACACCGGCTGAGCGGATGATGCCGCGGCCTCTGAAAATCAGTGAAAAACAACATCATGGGAAATTCGGACACCGTAGGTAGTTTTAAAAAGGCATATATAGAGGACTTATGTATGCCTTTGACCCTCCTGCGGTGTCCGGACATGCGCTTTCCAGCATCCGGTAGGGTAGGATGCCGCCATCGGGTTTGGGTTTGCGGAGAGCGCTGAAATCTGCAGCCATTCGCGTTTCACCCGGTTAAACTTATCTGGAACTTATCGTATGCCTTGCACTATGCTTGCTTAACGGGTGTTAAGCAAGCACGGTACTATGGTTGCGTCAAGGAATGTATACCATTCCTTGAGCACCGGCATTCCGGGGAGTCGCCTAGGTCACGTAGATTGTTCATCCACTCAAGTGAAATGAACAAACCTGGCAACCTATAAACTTTTTTATTGTGCGTGACACAAGCTACTTGAATACAGGTTTGTGGCTACGTTTGTTCGTGCGGGCGCGTTGTAGTGCGGATGGCTAACCTCACGTGATCATCTTCGCGCAAGGGAGGCGAAGCTGATCACGTGCAGTTGGACATGAGTTCGCACTTGAGGAGTGTATGCATATATGCACTGTGATATGCTGTATGGTATGTCGTGCAATAATATATGATAAAAAATACACCGCTGCTGCTGACCCGGGTCAACAGCAGCGGTGTATTTTGAAGTGAACGAAAGTCGAAAGTGATTAAGAAACAGTTTCAAACTGTCTCGAGCTTCCCAACACCGATTTATCTGCGTCCGATGACTGTGTACATGTAATTGTACCGTCAGATCGAAAATAATTTTATACACAGTGTCTGGCGTAATTTTCGAGTCATCGTCGTCATCGAAAATGCACTTTTGATTAGGTCATGAAATTGCTGTAGAGTGGTTGACCCTGCAACCTGAGTGACGAGTGAATAAGTAGAGCACTTGAGAAGTGTTTAGCCTTCAGAACTCGGAACCGAATTATCGTTTGTACCTCAATCTGGCCCTGATCCAGTATATTATAAAAATCCGAATTGTGTACCTTTGCACGTTCAATCAAAAACATATCTCCGAGCATCTGTCGTCGTGCCCCTGGCACAAAAATAATAAAAGTAATCGTATATAATAATAATAATAATAATAATAATCGTATAACGTAGGAGGAACGTATATCGTAGGTAAAAATTACAGAGATTGAGAAATGATGATCACGTAAAAGTTGCGAGATGCATGCATGCAGACATGCATGGTATGTACAACATACAATATGCATAATCGTATATGATCGCACACGTGCCAGACGCTATACAAATTATAATATGCGTTCACACAATTATTCTATACGTGCGTATGCAGATCAGGAATGGTCTACTGAATTGAGTGCATTCATCTTTGCTTCACTAAGATCCATATCTGAAAAATCTAGCTGCTGATGGGTGACATTTATGAAACGACTGATATCGTGAATGCTTGCAGACACGCTTGCGGATGCGCCTGCGCCTGCGGATGTGCCTGCACCTGAAGCGTCGTTTTGTGCGGATCTCAGTCCAAAAGCCACTTGCTTCAGATCTTCAAGGGAATGATTTGGGTATGTATCTGGTATTATGCGCCTGCGGATGCGCCTGCACCTGAAGCGTCGTTGCGCTGATATTTGCGATGATCGATAATTGCTGGAAGTGACGCCCCGACTGTCATTCCTATAGTTAGGGTGTATGACTGTCACCGGTCCCGGAAGCCTAGACCCCGAACATATAACGGGAAGACTGAGTATTCTCTTTTATCTATTCTGATTACCACACACTCCGAATATACAGTCAAGCTGATATATTCAGCAGGTTTGGTACCACGCACGCTTAATCTTACACTGCGACTTTGGCCATGATTGGCTAAACACCGACGCTTGAGATGGGGTGAGGAGCCCGCGTTAGAGAGGTTTTCGGTACGGGCGGTATGGCTCGGTTACGGACGCGCGGTTGATTGGACATGATTGGGTAGCGCTTACGACGGCTTGTTTTCCGTGCAGTATCGTTGGGCTGGATTTTGTTGTTTCTGGTCACTAGTACACCGTCCGACATTGATCACGTCCTTTCGTCCCACACGACCGCGTGCAATTTGCTGTTTCCCTGATTATCCTCGACGACCCGCCACAACTCGCTAGCCGTCGCCCACGCCGTTAACCTCACCTCGCATTTTTCCGCCTCACCCTGTCTCTGCAGTCATTTCGCTATGGGTACTTCTACGAGATCTCACACCGCGGCCGCACGCCGCTCACTAGTTACAATTTTCGACGATGCCGCAGCTCGACATGCGACCACACCAGCTACTCCTACGGTTTCAGCTGCACCAGCGGCCCAGTCGGCAGGGGCACTGTTCCTCGACGCAGTCAGACGTCTGGCGAAAGAATCCTTCGACGAGCGTGCCGCTAAGCTCGTCTTCAAGAAGGTGTACGACGACAAACATGGCCGTTTTGACGGTACGGAGTCAAACGTCAGCTCTGTTTTCGCCCGTCTGGTACTGGCATTACGGGACATTTTCGTCACTGAGGAGTCCGCGTTTTCCTCTTTGTTCGACCTGGAGGATGCCACCCTGCCCGTTCGCGCCGAGGCGAACAAGCTGCTGTTTTCGACACTGGAACTCATCATCGCTCCGGTGTCGCCCGCGGCAGACTGGATGGAGTCTTCGGCTGAGGCACACCCGTTTGATGGGAAGCGGGTGTTGCTGGAGATCGCCAGAATGCTTCTGGATTCCGGCGGACCCTTTCAGGGCACCGCGGACCTTCTGGCCATCAAGATCAACCAGTTCGACCCGTCGCGAGCTATCGCCGCCTTCAACGCCGCTCTCCGGTCCGCTCGACGGAAGAGCACTCTAGACGACATGGAGGTCAAGTCCCTCTTCATCAAGTCCCTCGACCCGGTCTTCTATGCTCCGGTGGTCAACCGTCTGTTGCTACACGACCAACGTGCGGCGGAGTCCCTTGCCACCATTCAGCAATGGACCCGTGAGTGCCACGCACAACACGGGACGGATTCGCACGTCCCGCCCGCTACACGCACATTCTCCGCCCTCACCCTGGCTGGACAGAGCGACGACGAGGATTACAAGACCGTCTTCAGCGAGCTCCGCGACCAACTCTACGACATGAAGAAGGAGATCAAGGCCCTCAACAACCGTCTCGACGACACGAAGGGCTACACGCCCCGCAACGACAAGAAGAACGCCATCGGACGCGGTGGACATGGTGACGGCGTCCGCTTCGCAGCGAAGCCCCTTCCCGAGCACGGCAACTTCCCGCAGAACTTCCGTGGGAAGTCTTCGGGTAAGGTGGCTTTCCACAAGCCCACCGGTACGTTCGTCCCGTTGTGCCGACACCCGGCATGCTCCGCTACGGCGGAGAAGCATTGGCATCGGGACTGCCCGAACGGCGGGCCACGCGGACATGTTGGGGCACACGGTTTCAGCATTGCGGACGGCGAGAACGACATGCTCGCCGTGATGTTCCAGAACGCCGTGGACGACGACGACGCCGCCCGTTTCGACGCCGTCTGCTGCATTGCAGACGGCAAACCGGATCTCTACGACACCGCCTCCGCGTTCTCCTTCGCTGTCGCCGAGGAGCGGGTACCCGACACCATCGACGAATACCTGGGGTACCGCCAGCCCGCTGACACCCGCCTCGGGGCTTGCGCGGTTGGTGGTGCTACGAACATCCACAACTTCAAGATTCACGACGAGGTCCATGCCGACGCTCTGGACGTGCCGCCACCGCCGGCACCGCCCTCCGCTCCGCAGTCGGTGGTGTCAGACGAGGGGATGTACCCCGTCAGCGCGCTACACGCGCACGAGCCACACGCGACCTTCATGGACAAGTTCGCGTTCAACTTGGACATCGCGGGACCGGAACCGACACTTGCGATGCACCACATGGGCCCCGTCGCGCCCGTGGACTCCGTCTCCGTAACGACGGACGACTCCGAGGATGATGGCGAGTGTCTTCCGCCACCGAGACAGGCCTTGGGGTGCGGCAGGCCGCCGATGGGTTTCGGCTTCCCTGCCCTCACGTCTCTCGCAGTCTGCCTGGTGTTTGTTATTTGTGCAACTGCCGCGCCTACGCGTGATTGCTCCGCGCCAACATCTTCAGCAACAGGGCGCATCGGCGACGAGGTCGGTGGTGCTGGTGTGCTGACGCCCACAGCCATCCCGCCGGATCTCTACTGGCAGCCGGAAGGCTGGTACGGCGGCTGGTACCGTACTACGTACGGGTACGGGTGGACGTGGCTCCCGGGCCCCCCGCAGCCACCTGAGGCAGCTCCGATTATTGCTGCGCCGCCCTCACCGGGTGGTGCTCCGCCATCGCCGGACTACGAGCCACCCGCCTGGGGCGGTGGAACCGGAGATGCACTTTCTTCTTCAATTCAACACCGGGCCGGACCGATTGCACCCGGTGCAACTGCCTGCGGCGACATCGGCACATCTTCAATTCTCTCAATTTGCTCTACGCATGATTTGACAGACAGTGGTACCAGCTCTCCTGGGCGCTGTGACAGTGGCACCGGCTCTCCCGGGCACTTTCGAAGTGGCTAGAGTTACCGAGATTGAGATTAGCCTGCCTCCAGAGTTTAATGCTGTTGGTTCAGGTTGCCCCAAGATGGGCTTAGTTTAGGGTTTTAACTGTATCTGTATTCTGCAGTATGCCAACTGACTGCTAGTTTCGGAGTTACCCTGCCAGAAAGGACAGGTTCTCCTGTAGGATGCTTATTTCCACCGAAGCTGAGTAGGTGTTTGTTTCAGTTCCGTGACCACCTAGTTTGCCAGTCACCACCCTAGGTGGTGTGCTGGAAGTGACGCCCCGACTGTCATTCCTATAGTTAGGGTGTATGACTGTCACCGGTCCCGGAACCCTAGACCCCGAACATATAACGGGAAGACTGAGTATTCTCTTTTATCTATTCTGATTACCACACACTCCGAATATACAGTCAAGCTGATATATTCAGCAATAATGCATAAACGCGGTGACAATTCATGCATCATTCATGCATTATTCTGAGTATATGCATTGTGTGGACGCGCATGCATGCTACAATTATAAAAACACGCAAGTGGCACAACGTGCTTCCTTTTAATAGACATTTATATTTGCAGACGGCGTGCTCACATGTCGCGATGAGATCTAGCGGGCTCCTTTCTACATCGTCTGCATGACCCATGTCAAACACGCATGGTGCAATTATGAAATATATCTGCCCACAACTCGCTTCCTGTATCGCAACTGTCGAGCCTGCGTGTCGGTTGGGATGCATCCAACGGGATATCTGCCAAGACGCCATGCGAATGGAGACGATACACATTTAAATTCAGCCATTGGCACTACCATGCGAGTATAAAATGTCAATCATGATAATCAAGCAAATATATTCAAGCAAATGCGCAGATGGCATCACGATATGCAAGTGTGGCATTTGCGATACAGAGAGCGAGTTGTGAGCGTGTGCTTGTGCGAATGGGGTATATGAATAGCAGTGATTACTGATGGAAACACCGAAATGCTTCCAGTATAATTATATTGTCGATCAGACAACATAATTGTATAGGGCAACAACCTCCCGGCGAGATCCAGACGGGACTCGAACCTGCGCGCTCAAGGTGCAAGTCCAACACATAGCGCCCTACGCAGTAGCGCTATGACATCAGATCCAATGACGTAGTGCTTCGATACAATTTAACCAATAATTAGAAATCCCCCAGATGGGATGCTTCGCTGACAAGTGGCATTACCAATTTATACACCGGTGTGATAAGATCAGATTCTACGTTACGGACACGTTCATGAATTTACATCGGAATATCCGATATAGATACACACACACACACACACATGAAGCGTCGTAGAGCGTGTTTTGATACAGTCATCACTAGTAATTAAATTAGAATTTTGCGGTCGCGACGCGAAAGATTTGATATGGTACCCGCATACACCGTAGATTTGATAAAATCGTTTCATACAGCCGTAGACTTGAAAAATCGTCAAACTCTTGAATAATCGTCATTCGGGAGGCATAGTCAGCCACGTCGGCTGATAATGAAAAACAACGCAACGCCCGATAATTATGTAGAATATAGCCACCTACATGCATGTACTTTTGTGCACCGTCGGTGCGTATTTTTCATTTTTTATTTTCGTATACCTGACACTCAACGTATATCGGGAAATATTGGGGAAATGCGGAAAAAGAGCAAAAAAACGCGAAAGCGAAAGCCTGTGGTCTCTATGACCAATAAATACAAGTCGTGTGGGAATCTTTTTTTTTTAAGCCAATAATCTGGCCGCGATGTAGTGAATGTACCAAAGGTTTATATTCACAAAAATATTTGTTGGTGAAATTCAATTTTTATATTTTCCATTCGCATATCCGTGGTATGATGACGTGTCTAGCCTCCGTCACGTGCTCACGTCGAACAAATCATAATCCGCTCACCTGTTCTCGCTCAGACCTTCACCTCAAGCTGCTGGACAGTGACTTACGGACCCGTAAGTCACTGTCCAGCAGCCTGATGTAGAGGTCCGAGCAATACACCGCAAGCATCGAAACTTTGCATACTTATTTTTAGGTGTGTTAGGAACAACATATTTTTTGCGCGCGCGAGATCCGTGCATAATCTGGGATCTGGAACGCCGCGCAAGGGAGGGGGTCATTGGGCACGCATCGAGTGAACGGCTCGACATACGCACCGCATGAAAGCACAATGCATAGCACAAGCGTACCACACATATCATATTCGCATAACGAACACGTTTTGAGCATTGGACAGCGCGCTGTCAGCCCTAGCAAAAACGCGGATGTCAACCGCGTCCACGTTTCCGCTAGGGTTTCGTCCCTCATCTGCGCGCTCGCTTGCAAGCAAGTATGCGCTGCGGATGAGGGAACGGCTTACCAAAATATTATCTCATATGTGTTATCTTTCAATATTAATTCGTACGGTCTGAATGGCCAACCACAATTCTCGCTAAGCGAGGGCCGGCGCGGTCATGTGGGTATGTTGAGCGGGATCTTAGGATTTTCGCGACTTCCAAAAGTAGTGAAAGGTGCCATCATTCTTTGCGAAGCGAATACCCCCTGACTCAGTAGAAATATGTGATAATATTAGATAGGAAAATTTTACTTAGATGAACACGCAATCTTAAAAATCTTCGCCTGGCTGTACGGGGTCTCACTGCGAGAGAGAGAGCGTTCCGCGTTAAGTTGAAATTACATAGTTAACAAATAACATATGTACATCGCAAAATGCTCTAAGCGACATCTGCTGTAAAATGGGACAGTGACACTGCGAGCATCATACGTATGCGAGAGGTGAATCTGTCAAAAACCAAACCAAATCTTTTGCGTCTCAAAATGGCATACCGTGCAAAAAAGCAGTCATATGCCACCCAAGAAATGTGGCGTACCCCACTTCGACTTTTTCGCGGGGACGCACGATTAAATGAAGATATTACTACATTTTCAGTGCACGGTTCAGATGAATGGGATTATAGTTCCGAATTTCGCCCGTCTAATGAATCAAGTAATGTATCCACGACGTGAATGATTTTGCGCCACATCGGCTATAGTGTTGGACGTTGGACCTTTCCAGGCTCGTATGACCAGTAATAATCACGAAAAGAGAATATTTAAGGGGGGCTTAATGCGGCGGGCTCTCGTACTTAACACATCATGGGTTTTCGAGCGATTTCAGCCGTGAAAAATATTTTAATCGAACTGCCATATTCATCTGCGCTGGATTTTTCTTGCCATGTCAGTTGTGTCGGGAAAACGGTAGTTCCCAAATATAAATTATATACAAAAATTTCATACATAATTCAGAATACCCAGCGCATTACGCGTTACAGCAGTGTGAATTTTATGAACCACTTTGGTGAGCCACTTTGGTGAGGTTACCTCACCAAAGTGGTTCACAAGTCCCGAGTGGGGGAAATTTTGGAAAATATCATTCTTGAAAGGCGGAAGAATTTTTGAGGCAGATCTGTAAATTAAAATTCAGAATTCAAATTTGTATTCCAGGATTGTCACTTTTCTATTCCAACCAAATTGCACACCCTATTGTGTGGCATCCCGGGTTTTCACCGAGACCTCCAAACCGCAGTGTCAAGGTTGGAAATCGGTGCGGGGATTTCACTGTACGAGCCGGGTCAAATCATATATCGTCATGGGGCGAAAATGCTCCACGACGGGATTTGAACCCGTGACGTTCGCTTCTCTAGTGCGACGCTCTAACCAATTGAGCTACGCGGAGGATGATGATCCTTTCGCGCATTTCAGTGGTACTCGTACAGATCGGACTGTTGCAGATCGATGATCGACCATGCGTGTGACATCGACGACGACGTACCAACATCGCGACTGCGGGCGTCTGTCATCTTTCGATCCGTAACATATCTCCCCTCTTTAAAGTGTCGTGACCTCACGACATTCGTGTCGAGTTACTTTTCAGAGGTCCGACCTCAGATGTGATGACGTGGCAGCCTGCGATGAAGCTGGGTAGCAGTTCTTGGGATGCAGCCCATCGCACCGAAGGTGCATCGCAGTTCTTGGGATGCAGCCCGAATCCACGTCATCAGCGCGGGTCACATCGTGCCCATGCATACGCGATCGTAGCGCAGGTCACATCACCGTGCCCGAGCATACGGTAGCATAATGATTCGGGAATAGAAAACTCCAAAATGGGGAATAGAAATGTCAATCTGTTTTTGGGGAATAGGTTTGTGACACATGCATATGCGTCTAAAATTTTGCGTTTAAATTTTTAATAATGCGTTTAAATTTTTCCCCCCCACCCATCTGTTCACTATCGTTTTGCAAACACGAGGAAGCCTCCGAAAAAGTACACTAGGGTGTGCCTTTCTTGCGATAAAGGCGGGTATCGTTGTACTGTTGAACACACTGATGGTATGCATTTTATTGTCCTCTATTCAAGAAAGAGGACAGGGTAAAAGATTCTCCATCAAAAATGAAAGGTGCGTTGCCCTTGCTTTCCACGGTTCCCTTGTACAGTTGACTACATAATAAGTGTTAGGAACAACTTTGTTTGCGCAAGCAAGATTACGGGGCTTTCATTGAACCAGATACGGGGCTTTCGTTGAACCAGGTACGGGGCTTTCATTGAACTAGATACGTGGCTTTCGTTGAACCGGATATGGGGCTTTCAGTGAACCGGATACGTAATTCTACGCGAGTTCCTGACCACGATACCGAGTGTGCAGGCAATTCTGCCCAAATTAGAATGGGTTGGAAGCAAGATCCGTTCGGAATCTAGGATGCTTGACGGTTCTTGTGAGGGGGGTAATCCTGGGCGTGATTCGAGCCAGCCAACTCGACTCACGCCCAACAGGGACGCATCCTGCACAGCATGAACATATCACGCATATCATATAAGCATAATAAACACATACTGACCGTTTGGCAGTGCAATTTCACCTCTAGCGGAAACGCGGATGTCAACCGCGTCCACGTTTCCGCTAGGCGTTTCTTCCCTCATTCGCGCGCTCGTTTGCAAGAGAGCCTGGGCAACGGATGAGGGAAGCGTTAGCAAAAATAGTATTTCGTATGCGTTGTTTTCCCTAAACAAATTGCACAAACTGAACGGTCAACCACACATCTCGTTGTGGGATGACGCGTTCATTTGGCGGAAGCGGGTGGAATTTAAGGAATTTGAAACCCGCAATAGTTGCGCTATGGGGTTTCATCTTCTTTGAAGCGAAACGGGTACCCACATCATACTAAGTAGGAATATGTGATAATATTTTGAAGCAAAAGATTACTCAGATTAGTATTCAATCTTAGAGATCTTTATTTCGCTGGACAGGGGCACACTCCCGGAGAGAAAGCCTTCCGCCTTTAGTTAAAATTGCATATTTAACAAATCAAACAGTGAGTATTTTCTCTAAGTATTTTCAGACGGTAATACTTAAACACTGGTAATACTTAAACACTGAGTGTTGTCTCGCGTGTTGTCACCATGCCTTCGAAACTCACGATCTCACTCCCAAAGTGACCAAAAACCGTTCGATCGCCGATCGTTCGGTTTTTGGTCACTTTGGGAACGCGTCTGAAAATACTCAGTGTTGTCTCGCGTGTTGTCACCAAGCCTAAACTCGCGATCTTACTCCCAAAGTGACCAAAAACCGTTCGATCGCCGATCGTTCGGTTTTTGGTCACTTTGGGAACACGTCTGAAAATACTCAGTGTTGTCTCGCGTGTTGTCACCAAGCCTAAACTCACGATCTTACTCCCAAAGTGACCAAAAACCGTTCGATCGCCGATCGTTCGGTTTTTGGTCACTTTGGGAACACGTCTGAAAATACTCAGTGTTGTTTCGCGTGTTGTCACCAAGCCTAAACTCACGATCTCACTCCCAAAGTGACCAAAAACCGTTCGATCGCCGATCGTTCGGTTTTTGGTCACTTTGGGAACACGTCTGAAAATACTTAGAGAAAATACCAGACAGGTCTTTGCAACCAAGCCGACTTCAGTTCTCACATAAACGTACGGTTTACGCCCTCCCGAATCTGGAATTCACGGCCGTGAATATTAATTTCACGGCCGTGAATATTAAATTCACGGCCGTGAATATTTCACTGCACGTATGTATACCCCACACTGTTTGCGAGTAAATTAGATTGGGAAAACATTTTCCAACGTTCGTAATGCACATAGATATATATATCATTTAGACTCTTAGGTAGGAGTTTTTTGAGCTCTTGACTGAGCCGATCCGTGGCCGCATCAGCTCAGTTTGCAGTCGCGACTGCGAGCTAAGCTGAGAGGCCCTTATAACTTTCATGCACATCGCATCAAAACTCAAACAGCGGAGGGGTTCTCGTGCGTTCTAGCGCACGATACTTGGCACCAATATTGCTAACAGCAATATTGGTGCACCCTCAAACGCACAACCTCTGATGTAAGCTATGCGCAAAACGCGTGCTACACATAATGGGTTTGGGTACATGCAAACCCAAACCCAAACATGCCAAACAGCAAAGGGCTTCCCGTGAGTTCCAGCGCACGTAACTTTGTGATATCTTATCAATTTATTTCTTTGGCAGATCTATTGGGCTTGGGTTCGAATGTTTCCAAACCCAATACATGCTAAACAGCGAAGGGCTTCCCGTGCGTTCTAGCGCACGTAACTGCGTAGAAATATTGCCAAGATAATTATCTTTGATATATTCGAAGCACAAGGTCTAAGAAAGTCTGTGCGCAAAATGGTATTACGATTTCTTTGACACAGATTTTAGCGTGATATACAAACTCATAAATCTGGGTCAAAGAAATAATATGTTAACTTCGCGCACAAGCTATCGCAAAACTTGCACTTCAGGAAAGTGAAATATATGCATCTTATCATTATATTTTGCAAAGTTACGTGCGCTGGAACTCACGGGAAGCCCTTCGCTGTTTGGCATGTTTGGGTTTGGGTTTCAAACCCAAAAGGCATCATGCCAGCACGCGGCCGTCTTTAATATACTCAACGGCTTGCCATATGCTCTTGAGGGTGCACTGATATTGATATGAACAATATCACCGCCAAGTTTCGTGAGAAGATTCTCACGAAAACCCCTATTATGCAAAGCCGCAAGTGGTTGAAACCATCTCACACCGCACCAACTTAGCTGGCAGTCGCGAAGGCTAAGCTGATGCGGTTGCGGATGGGGCCAATCGATAGCTCAAACGAAAGGTATTCACCTAATGAATACAAACGCTTTAGAATCGAATGGTGGAAAAAATTATGTTTCATGCTACATGCAAAAAATTGTTTAGAAGAAGGGGGTGTGCCAGACGCAAAATATTGCACACGCTGAACCGCTTGCGCTTGTACCTCCGGGGTACCGAGTACGCTAGTCAGACTGCTTGAATTTTCTTTTTTGGCGCTCGATTGAATTAAGCATGGTTACATGTGACATATAATCTATTCCCCAAAAACAGATCGAAATTTCTATTCCCCATTTTGGAGTTTTCTATTCCTCGATAACCTTTTTTCCCGAGCATACGCGATCTTAGCGTAGGTCACATCGTGTGCCTTGTGCCGTTACATCTGAGGCGGTTTCCGAACCGTCGCTTCGATACCAATGTCAAGGTTGGGAATCGGTGCGGGGATTTCACTGTACGAGCCGGGTCAAATCATATATCGTCATGGGGCGAAAATGCTCCACGACGGGATTTGAACCCGTGACGTTCACTTCTCTAGTG
Organism: Cymbomonas tetramitiformis; assembly: GCA_001247695.2. NCBI lineage: Eukaryota > Viridiplantae > Chlorophyta > Pyramimonadophyceae > Pyramimonadales > Pyramimonadaceae > Cymbomonas > Cymbomonas tetramitiformis. Next base: position 25,614 of record LGRX02028414.1, read on the forward strand.
CGACGCTCTAACCAACTGAGCTACGCGGAGGATGATGATCCTTTCGCTCATTTCAGTGGTACTCGTATAGATCGGGCTGTTACAGATCGATGATCGACCATGCGTGTGACATCGACGACGACGTACCAACATCGCGACTGCGGGCGTCTGTCATCTTTCGATCCGTAACACGCAGTTTGGCGCTCTGTTTGAGCTAATGCCACGATCGCAATGCAAACTGAAAAACACTGTCGTCAAAAAGATAGGGTTGCCAAGAGATCGCCCATCTCCTCGAAAGTTCAACCAACAAATGAAGTGATGAAAATACTTAAATGGGGTAGTTTTCCGCGAGGAAGACGCCGGTAAAGTCCAAACCGCCGTTAGAATAGCAGTTTTCCCGCTATCGAAGGGTCTGCCGATCTGTGAATTTGTGAACAAGAGAAACTTCGAGTGCAAACGCGTATGATTAAGCGTAGCTTGGTAGATTTATTTCCAAACCCAAAACGCACGATGTTGACATACTCTCGTCTCGCGAGTTCTCAACATCTGATCTTGAGCTTCGGGAGCACAACTTATATAACTGTTATGAATATTTATGTGGAGTTTCGCGCGCTGAAACGCACGAGAAATTCTATTCTGCTAGGCAGTTTTGGGTTTGGGTAGATTCAAACCCAAACTCATAACACGGCTTGTAGAATCTTGTTCATGTCCAAGATACTCGCCCAATGCCTTTGCGCGCTTGGATCCTAAGTCGCAACCTTATGAATATGCAACACTTTGATGCTGAATACCCCGCGCTAACGGGAAGCGCTCGGCTGATTTGTAATTTGGGTAGTCGCACCCAAAACACGAAACGCATCTTTGAAACTCTAATGCTTCAAAGATGCTTGCGACTCGCCCTTCCCGTCAGCGGGCTCAGTATCTATGCGAGCCTAGAAGAATATGAAGAATATTTCCGAACGAATTTTTTTCATATGTTCCTAAACTATATGCAACTGCCGCTATCCTCAGCCCTTTCCCTTGCCTTTGCCTACACGACACGAGCGGGGCGAGACGATGCATTACTGTCGTGTCGCTGCGTGTCAAATACGGGATCCGATCATTGCTCCAGCGCTCGACCCATTGCACAAATTCAAGGAAGTCGGGTTGGTGAAACGATGACGAAGTCCCTCGACAGCAGGATTGAAACGTAATCAAATCTCTGTAAGATCGAACGTTTCGGACAGCTTTCCCCATTATTTTTCGCCATTTTTTGACAGCATCCATCCACCATTCAATATCTCTGGATAACTCGAATCCGACGGAAATTACTGTGGTTTCATTTTCGCCACATTTTGCATTGGTGCCACAGCTCAGCAGTGGATCAGAATACTGGGGTTCGCTGAGGAGGCCGAGAACTCGGTGTTGGCGGCCAAGTTCCAGCACGCCATCGACCACGACGACGCTGAGGAGTTCGACGCCCTTTGCATGCTCGCGGGCGGCAAGCCGGACATCTTCACCGACCTCTTCGCGTGCTCTTTCTGCGAGGAGGACGGTGAGGCATTGGTGTACGCCATCACTGAGTTCACGGACTTGGCACGCAGCGCTGGTGGGACGTCTACTTTCAACGTCAACACCTTCACCGCCGACGTGCCGGTGGTGTCGGAACCGGCCAAGCACTCTCCCGCCGCGTCGGTTGAGTCGGACGAGGAGTGGACCGGCCCGCCCAACCCCGTGTGCCCGCCCGTCACCCGCACGTTCGCTGACTTCATCGCGAGCACGTGATTCACGGTGGAGGCGCCCGACGAGCCGTCCGTGAACATGAACATGCTCTCCGCTGTCGAGGTGCCGGAGAGCGGCGCTGACTACGAGCCAGAGGCGTACGCATCGAGTGACTCCGACGACGAGGGCGCTCCGATTGAGCATGCGCCGCCACGGTATGGCTGTGGGAGGAGCATTCCCGGTTTGGGTCGCTCTTTCTTAACTTCTTCCTTGGTGTGCGCACTCTTTGTCATTTGTGCTACCGCCGCGCCACCCACCGCGTCCGGTGTCGGTGGTGCTAATGCACACGCACGCGCGGCTCCACCGGTCGGTGGTGCTGCATGGGCTGCCTCGGCAGTCCCAACTACGGCGAGTGCGCCGCCCGTGCACCTTTCCGTGGCATGCTGGGCGACGCGGTGGGTGGTGCAGTGCCGGATGCTATACCGCCGCGGAGACAGGCGCGGTATCGAGAGCTGCGACAGGGATTTCGCTTCTACGGCTTTTGCGTCTCTGCCTCTGTTATGCGTACGAAACTGCAGGAAGCATATTGAGGACATATCTAGAAGTGCAAAGCGAAACCACCCCTCCCACACAGGCAGAAAGTAACATACCCTGAGAGAGCTAGTGCGAGGAAAGTCTTGTTGTGCGCTATCCCTTTGAGATAGAATCGAGCTTCTGGGCACACAAGGTGAATCCTCTCCGCCTCCCACACGGCCGCTGCGAGGAACACAGTCCTGACTGTAATGTTCACTTCCCAAGCGGGCTTCGTAATATTCATGACAGCGCCGCTCCGAGATGCCACGGCAGCCGTCCGGGGCCGGCGTTGGTCCCCCTGCAAATGCCAAGACTCTGTCAACAAGGCCATTTTTGTCCATTGAGTACGGAGTCAAGGCTCTCAGGCATATGTGGCACGTGGCATGTAAGCGCGGTTTGAAATATCACTATGTGTCTACACGGACCGGTGGGACCCAATGGCAAATATGGAGAATCCCACAGAAAAGTCCTTAAAGATATTTGTAGCGAACAAGAAAAGCGGCCATAGTCGACAAACTGCAACAACTAAAGTGCGTATCGAACGTTGGCAACTCTCACGACAGGCAGGGATGCAAACTGGTGTATGTGCTCAAAGCTCGTGGTTATCACCCTAGGGGCAGCGGTATTACGCTCGACGGCGTAAACGCCAAGCGTGATTACTTTGCCCTGCGCTCCGCTATGGCCATTGTTCTGGATTCCGTGGAGACGGCGAAGATCTTCGACTTCGACCTTGCGTACGCCGCCTACCCTTACGATGTCAACGCCATTGCCTTCACCATGCTATCGGTTCTACTTCGTGGACCTGCCTTGGACGTCTACCACTCGACCGCCAAGCTTTATCCCTTTGACGGTCGCGCTCTCCTTCTACGCCTACATTTTGACGTGGAAGGTGTGCAGCGTGGTGACAAAGGGAGGTTCATGGAGGACACGCGAGCCCTACGCATCGACGATCGCGTTGACCCCAACCCGCTTACACAGTCTTTTCGCACCCTGTCCGACGAGCACCGTCGCTACCACACGGACTTCGACGACACCGCCCGCGTGGAGACTATGTTGGTGGTGCTCGAGAAGTCCGCCGATGCATCTCCGTACGAGGTCCCCTTGTACCAGGGCATCATCACTGACCTCTACGGAAGCTACAAGCCGTCGTTCGACACCCTCACCCATCGCATCCGTCGCGTCTGGTTGCGTGAGGGTGTTAGCCGCCTCGCCCGTTTCCCCCCCCCTACGCCTGACTCTGGTGGTGTGGGGGATTCGTCTTCACCCTCTGGTGGTGGCCGTGTGATGGCCTTTCGCAATCGCCCTGTCATTGCTGCTGAGGGGAAGTGGGAGGACACGGGTGGTCCGTACCGCATTTGGAACGGGCAGGGTCGCCCCTGCGTGGTGTGCTATCGCCTGTACGCCCTCACCGACGTTCACGCCGACACCAACGGCCTTTGCCCATGGGTGTGTGTTGACGCATTCTCCACAGGCAGGCCCCCCCCAACCGCATCCGCTCCGATCGAGCGACCTGCTTTGACATCGGACACCTGGCAGAAGAGGGACCCGCAGCAGAAGCCGCCTTCGGCCATGACCTTCCGCCCGCAGGTACCTGTTTCTACTGGTCCCGGCGATGTGCTGCCGGCAGATGTACCTTTTCCAGGTGTCGATGCCCCCAGCACGGACGAGGAGGAAGCTGACCCGCCGACGTTCGCAGTGATTGCTGGTTATGAGAGCGAGGAGGATTGGCCTGCCTTTAGAGATGGACCGGTTTGGACCCCGCTTGCAGCAGCTACCGACCCGACGCCGAACAATTCTGCTTAGAAAATTCAAACCCTAGATTGGAAGATGTGTGATTGACTTCTGCAACAGTACCAACGCAGGCGGATGCCGTTCTAGCTGAGCTGAAAAAGGCTCCTTAGGGTTGTTGATGTAGGTGGCCGGCAGGCCTAGATTGCAGATTGAACATTGTGCCGTGGCACTCCTCTCCTTCGGGAGGAGGTGGTGTCACGGAGAGACTGATTTCACCCCCCACTATAAGGTGGGGGCCTGTCTCCTGCTTTCCCCCCTCGGAGTGCAGTGCGTGTGTCACTCTGCCGTGACTTGCCGATCCGTCAGTCCGCGATAGTAAAACCTACAGTATGTCCATTTTATCTATCTTAGACTTCCGAGAGTTCCGCTGCCTGTGCTTACCTGACCCGCAGACATATATATACCCACCTGACCAGTTATCACACTTCCCGTAACGCGGGGCGGGCCGAAGAGTGCCCCACGATTCCACCATGACGACATGGAGTGGGCATTCGTCGGTATAACGTGGAGATTCGTCGCGATGAAACATTGATGTGTAACGACAAGCATTGCCATTATGTGAATTTTGTCGATACTCGTCGATAGTTTATCGATACGACTGCCAATATATCATCGATGCGTGATGTTGTTTCCATGAGCCGACTTTTAGAGCGCGAAGAATCATACGATATACCATGTATGTGTCTCCAATAGAGCCCCATAACACCCGCGATATGATCCCACCGCACCACTACCTGAGGGGGGTCTTGAGATGTGGTTGCTCCACGCTGAATAGCCTTACACGTGATACTCTTATGCGCCGCAGGCGCAATTTTTTGATATGCCAACTTTTTCGTTGACCATTGGCGTTATTACGAGTCAAGGGCGGGTGCTCTCACCCCCTTCCTGCGCGCGTGCTCCGATTGCATTCTACCTCTGGGGGGTATGGACCCCTCCCCTCCCAGAAAGTCACAAAACCGCTGCTGCCCCCACCCCCCCCGATATCAATCCTCGGAAGCTCTCAGCATGTTCTCGTGGTGCCTGAAGGCCACCACCTCATCGGCATATCGTCCCTTGTCGCGCGGCCAAAGGAGCGGCTACTGGCGGTGTTCGCAGAGTCGGGGGACCGTGCTTACACGATTGCTTTTCATATCAATTAATCATTTTCGACCAAATCGATGTCAAAAATAAACAACGAAATCAATTAATTCGGACCGCCCAGGTTGGCCAGCGAAAACAAACTGAGAAATTGATTAAGTAAGTATTGCACCTTATGGTCTCACCCTTAAGAAAGGACCTACAGCTTCAAAAGCTGCACCATTGTGTTGTGCACTGACATTAACATTTTACATGCCGGCGGTTCCATCATGAAAAGTAAGGACTAGATTGAGAAAATCATTGTCATCCGTTCCCACAATCCAGGTTTCCACCGTAACAAATCCAGGTTTCACAGAGTTATATACCAATATCAATACTCACACTCTCTGCTTAATTCATTCCTCATAATCTCATCTTCCATTCCATAATGTGCACGAACGTGAGTAGCAATATGCGCTAGAATCATGCGGGAAATGAATTTGACACCAAGACAACTATACATCGACTTCTGAGCCACAACAGAGTTTGTGGGATCCCCATACTTATGATAACCTTCTTGTCCTTACACAGAGTCCATGGCGACCCAGAGGCAGTCATAGGAAACATTTATAACAGTCTGTCTGCTTACAAGAGGTGAGTTTTTCTTAGTTGACTCGTTCACTTCAAGTTAATCTGCCATTTATCCTGGAAATCAGAAATGACCTCGAGCTTACCTGCTGCAAACATCGATGCAAACTAAAGAACCCATTTTAGAACCCATTTTAGTTCTCGTAGCCATGCTGCAAAGAGTGCTAAAGAGTGTACGAGATCTCCATCTTCTACTTGAGGGGTGGAAGGCCAAGCCTGGCACGAAGGGCATTGGCTTCTGCAATTTCGGGATCGATATCCTTTCCACCCTCCTTCTCCTTTTTTCTCTGCTCCGCCCAGATGCACGAAGTTAACCTCAAAACAGGACTCCCAGGGCACCTCACTGAAAGAAAACAAGTTAGGCTCCATTATGACCGTCAGAAGGCACAAAAAGAGAATTCCACGTTCGGTATACTCCCAGACCCAAGTAAGAACAGCAACTTGCCGAACAATACTGCGATGTGGCAGCTTGGCGCTGCAAGAAGCCTACTCACTGCTGCCATCAAGCTCGGTGCAAGCGGATCCCCAGAAAGCTGCTGGTGAGGTGCTCAGCCTCACTGGTTATGAGAGGAGGGCATAGGAGACACCTTACAGATTACAGAATCTGAACGCCTGAAAAAACGTGTTCCATACAGGGTCGTCGCAGGCTCGCCCGAAATATTGCTAGTGACAAGACAGGATAAGTGATGACAGTGTGAACGACCAGACAGGAGAGCACAGAGAGGCACAGCACAACAGCACACCGGATCAACACTCGAAAGTTCAATATAACAGTCCTACCTTCTTCTCTTTCTTCTCCTCTTTCACCTTGCTGCGCTCTTCCCTGAAAACGTGGGGAAAGCAGGCAAGGTCAGGCATAAGGAACATGACCACCGTATATGCGATAGGACAACCAGGCAGCTGGGGTAGAGGTTCTGGCCAGCGTACTTTTCAGGAGACGAATCAGGTGTATGCCGTCGTTTCCTTTCATCACGAGCGCGCCTGCAAGCGATAAGGAGCAGATCAGGCAGCGATTCAAAAACTCCCTGAGGGGAAACATAACTCCAGGGAGTCTTAAAAAAGGGGACGCCCTTGCTCCTCTGGAGTGAGCAGCGATGCTTAAAGTTAGATTCCATCTAAGGCCGTGTGGACTTCTGGTGAAGACAGTAACAAACCACGAAGGGAATAGCCACACTTGCGCAATGTTTAACGACGACAGCAACCGGAGTCGGTGCACTCGGTCCCTGCCAACCTGAGCTGAAAATAGGGTTCCGTTTTGCAACCCTAGGGGAAGGGGGCACGTAGTCGCCTTTTCCGAGCGCATTCTGGCCGGTACCAGGAGAGGAGCAAGATTGCACAGGCGTGGCTCGTACGAAGTCGCACCGCACAGACACAGGCAGCAACGTTTAAGCTTTATGCACTCTGCACTCTGTGACCCCTGAAGCTGTGAGAGAAATGAAAGCCTCTGCCGTGTGGACTTGTGTGGAGAAAGGACCTTTCGCGTTGCCGATCGTCGTAGCGGTCGTCGTAGCGGTCGTCGTAGCGGTCTCGGCTGGTACCCAACAAAATGAGACCGAATTCAAAGAGCAAGAACCTGAGTCACTTAAAACGCATAAGACAAATCTTAAAAACGGAACGTACCTTCGAGGACGATCCCTGCGATCGACGTCCCGACGCCGTTCTCTGCAGACGCAAGCCACATCGATTTTATCTTTCCCGTCACAAGACGTTCAGCTTTCTATTGAAGAGCTGCTGCCTCGCCCGAAAGATGAGGAGCATATATGCGCAGCTCGACTGGGCTTATTCACGACGCCGCAAAAGCACACCGACCCGAGCTAACCTAGCCTGTGCATCCTTCCTGCTCGTGAATAAGCCGCAAAAGTACACCGACCCGGAGCTAACCGAGCCTTTACAAGCAGGCAGTAGGTTCTTGCAAAGAGACGACAGCAAGGCAAGTGTATCTCCGGAACGGATCCCGAAGTCGCAGAAGACCGACCAAAGTTCGGCAGAGGTAGTGAGAAAGAACCAGTGCCAGTGGTGCACACTGTTCGTGCTATCAGGCACATGTGGAGTGCTGTCGGAGGTACCGTCCGTTACCGCGACGTGCAAAAACCTGCCCGGATTTGGGTGCCAGTTGAATGCCTTTGTTAACAGCTATGCCCGAGCTAGCGTTCATCTTGCAAGATGCCATTTAAAATATCGGTGACTGTAGGCTGGAGAGGACCTGGGAGAGGGAGACCGACGACCACGATCTCCACGATCGCGATCTCCACGATCACGCTCCCGCTCCCTTTCGCCCCGTTCTCGCTCCCTGTGCGACACCAACGCTAGCCGGCTGTTGTGGACTAGCGTAAACATGAAGGCAGATAAAAGTAGATAGCCGACGAGTTTGACTAGCGGTTGAAGAGTGAGCGCTTTAGAGCCACCCAGCCTGAGCTCAGCTTTGAGCTTTCGAAGTAGGAAGCGCAACAATACGGCAGCCCAAAATCGACAGTGCGACAGTCTACAGCCTCGGCAATTTCAAACACCTTTGAAACGGACTGCTGAATTGCAAGGCACAGTCAAAGCCTGGTGGGGTGGATGTTCGAGGACCGTGGGAGCAAAAACGAACCTGTCCCGTTCCCGGTCCCTTTCGCGGTCCCGAGGTTCTTCGCGCCGACCGTCATCCCTGCCGTCATATTCGCTGCGGCCGTTGAAATTCTCCGCCTTGCGAGGGCTGCAGAAACCCAAGCTACTATCATTCGTTCCATCAAGAGTACGGGCTGCTCGAAGGAGAACGGCCCTCTTGACAATATTCGGGACGTGAAGTTATGGCCCAGAATCACTCGAAAGCTGAGACTAGGAAGGACATCGACGTCCTTCACAGTCCTTCAAAAGTGCGAAAGAGGAGTGGAATATACGCTCAAGTGCATTCCCCTTTCTTGAGTATGAGCTCGTTTGTGTAGAGTGACGATCCCGCACAGTACTTAATAACAGCTATGCCAGGCAAGAGCCCACTCCATATCTGCGGTATGCGAATGCATGCCAAGTGACTCTCAAACCTCATAGCAGATGCCCCGGATACGTCTCACAGTATGTTGGAGACAACCTGAACCAAACTGTCCTACGTAGGCAGTAGGGTTGAGATTGCGGTTCAGTGTCACAGGCCCGCGGGCGAGTGACGCTTACCTTGGGGCACGGGGCGGAGGGCTCGGCCGGCGATCCGATGTGTGGTAACCTCTACGAGCATCCTCGCGTGCCATTTCAAGCTCTAGAGCTGCAGCTTGTGCCTTCGCTTCCATGTCTTCCACATCCTGCACAAAAGTGCTCCGTAGGTTGAGAGGGAATAAGAGGAAATAAGTTAAAAGAGAGCACTTCTACCACTGACTGTTTTGAGTATGGAAGCGTCGAGTCATATGAAGTTCTAGGGAGGTGTAAATGGCAGCGGAAGATATGGCTGGAGTCATGCAAACACCTCAAGCTCCTCCTCAAAGTCTTCCTCCAAGGCGCTCCGACGAGGTTCAAGCTGGTCCGCAGCTTCGAGGGTCCAACGATTTGGAATGCGAGGCAAAGATATATCGCATAGGAAGTCGGTCGTAAGCATTTCATCCACAAACTCATCCACGTGTGTCAGTTCGAAGGTGCTGTCTTCTTTGCGTCGTCGAAGTTTGCGATAGTCGTTGTAGAGAGGCTGTTGGGTCGAGCAGGGACAAAGGGACAACCATTATCCAAACCGAACGCTTCATGCGGGCTGGAAAAACCACTTAGTTTCCATGCTGGGCGAACCGGCTGGAGGGTGGTTCAAAGAGCATTAGAGCCAAGAAAAATGACCCGACGCAGCGTTGGGAGTCAGGAATCTGCCTACAATAAGTATTCTTGCTTTGGCAAGGCAAAGCAAAGCATGTTAAGGGTGGTGGCACGGAGTAGCAAGGAAACGCTCACACGTCAAACGCTTCACAATACTGGACATAACAAACCAAGAGTTGACTCACATACCTCAAGATACTGATAAACATCCATGGGACTTCCAACCAGCCGCATGTAAAACGCACCAAGAACACGAACGTATTTGTAATCGTCGTTTTTTATGAACTCCACCTGCTCGGGGCACGGGCTTCCACTGAAGAACGTTCGGAACGCAGTTCATGAACCAACGCTCTAACACCCCTCACATGACTTGGATGACTTCTTCTGGCTGCTTAAACTATTCAAGCTCAAGGATGCAGATTTCAAGCAGAAGAGGCCGGGTCTACTGCACGAGTTTGCCTGGCCGTATTGACCCAACGGTAAAGACTCTTCCACAAAGAAGGAGGGCGATACAGTCGAGCAAAGGCTTAAGTAGGAAGTTAGAAATACCACAATTTCTTTTTCGGGCTGAATTTGAAGCATTTTGAGTACAAGGCACATGAAATCAGACGCCTTGTTGGTGCCGCCATACGTCCCACCCACGTTATCCAGCTCCATGGCTTTATCCACGAGCGACTCCGCGTTCAGTCCAAAACAGTGTTCTTTCCAGTATGGCATCTGATATATTTTCGTCCGAGTGATTTTTTCCACCAAGTTCTGCTCAAAGACATCACAGTGCGCAACTGAGCGTCCAGGAAAGATGCTAACCGTCGTCAAAAAGTTGGTATGACATACTCGAACGTGTCTTGGTGTCACTTGGACTTTGCATCGGTTCGAACTGGAAAAAGGGACTTCGAATCACCTGTGGATTTGTGCCATGAATGGACCTTGCGAGAGGATCTGTGCGATTCGCCATGATGACGGTCCTAGATCAGGTTTTATTTTGGCAAACTTCAGTCGTCAAGGAATGGCAATGAATCCCAATGGTACACAGGCAATATAGTCAAATTATCTGTTAAGCGCTATTTTATACTAAAATTTTCGGAACGTGTAGTATCTTCTATCCTCTTTACCGCAAGATCAACAACCACTCAGAGTGTAGTGGTTTGCCACAAGGAAAATAGTGAAAGATCACCGTGATGCCGCACAGCGAGACAACTAAGGTGCTATGTGATCTTTTCAAAACGAAGACAATTCCTTGATAGTGAAAAACCCGTCTCGGTTTTCACAGAGTCTCCCAGAAAGCCCAGCCGTAGACAGTCTGGCGGTGAGGCTAAGCGGAAGAAAACTTGAGGGAAAGGGACGTGATTGTCGTTGCAGGTTGATTTTCTTTCTACCCGATTATAAACCCCCTCCGCTTGAAAAATTAGAGTATTTAGAATTTTCAATTTACTACTACGACGGTGACACTGTAGACGAGACATACCAGAATCATTGGTAATATCTCACGTAATAAATCGAACGGACCATCGACAGGGCGCAATATTGATCGGACGATCACCAGATAGATAGCAGACAAGAGAGCTTGTTTTTTCCGCTACAGATCGGGTCTGTTTCACACGTAGGCTCCCCTCGTTCTGTTAACCAACGTTAACCAGCGCATTCCAATGAGACTCTTTCGTTCCTTCTTTTCACTAGCATTCTTGATCGTCGCATATGTGGTGGACGATACTACAGGAAACCCCGAAAGCGAACCAAAGACATCCCCAGCGCCACGCTGGGTACGCATCGATGGCCAGAATTTCGTGCTGGCTGCGACAAACGAAACCCTTGTCATGGCTGGGCCCAACGTGGTCGTGAAGGGACCGCCATACATGCCTTCCGTTGATGGAGAATCTATTTGCAACGATGTCGTGAACGACGCCTGTGCTACTCGTGGTACCTGCGAGACGTGCTACACCTTCAACGAATTCGACGTTCAGCACTTGAAAGATATGGGGTGGAACACGATTCGGCTTGGGGTTGTTTGGGCAGGGGCACAGCCGAGGGACGAGAACGCTTTAGACCCTCAATTTGTTAGTCGTCTTCATTCCGTGCTGTCCTTATGTGATAGAACAGGCATCCATGTCGTATTGGATAACCACGGCGATATGGTAGGCTCTGCAGGCTGTGGCAACGGCGTCCCAATGGTGCGTTGATTCCAAAGAGTTAAATCTCCCATTTGACTTCAAGAGGTTTTCATATCATGCTCGCGGATTACCCTGAAGTGTTTCCCTTCTTTCTCTATATCTAAAGTGCTTGGGTCTACATTTGTTGTGTTCGCACAGTGGTTCCAGAAAAAAGCGGCACCGGAACTCATCGGCAAGCCGCTTGAGACTAGATTTCCGTACAACCTAATTCCAAGCTTACGCGTATCAGGCGTGAGTGGCTACTCTCACTGTGGCAAAAACGCGACCTCGTGGAACGAGCACGCCGGAGACCCAAATTACAACTTGCTAAACGAGTGTTGCCAGAAAATGAACTCTCCCAATCCGGGGGGCCTTGGTTACACGACCATCTCCCAAAAGACTATGACGTACCTTGTCGAGGAGGGACCAGGGCGTGCCGACTTCGTGCGGTTCTGGAAGCTTATCGCACAGGAGGTGGTTAACCATCCCTCAGCGTTTGCAGTTGAACTAATGAATGAACCCATGACTATTCGAAGACAATGGATGTTTGACACATGGCGTGCGGTGACAGAAGCCGTAAATAATGTTATCCCTGATATGAGCGTGAGCATAACAGACGTGGGAGAGGGCGCGATCGTTCCTGAGTGGCTTGTCAAAATTGGAGGGGGCGCAATCGACATTGACCACGCAACAGTGGAATGGATTAAGAAGTCCACGAACGTCTTTTACAGCTGGCATTGGTATGGAAACCCAAAGTCGATCGACGATGCCGTGAAAAATGTGCAATCCTTATGCAACGCCTGGAATGTGCCAAGCTTTGCGACCGAATTCGGTTCTTGTGATGCATGGAAAGCGTGCAAGGCAGCAAACATTTCTCATACATATTGGCATTACTCGTCTTATTGCGATACAGGTCCAGATTTTGGAAATAAAAAAGTGCCGGACGATACCTTTGGTGCATGTATCCTAGGATGGGCAGGCGCACGCTCGTCATACACTTGTGAATAAGTGAAACCTATGATACACTAATTATTCTGAAAGCATGATCTGAAAGCCACTTGCTCAGGACTTGTGAATCACTTTGTTGAAGCCACCTACTTACCAAAGTGGTTCGCGAAAATGGAAGCACGCCTTGCGCAAATGATTACCGAACGAGATTGGTGTGCTCACCAAAGCGTAAAAGTGCTCACCAAAATTTGCTGCTCGGGTCGTCCAAATATATTCTAGTGGCGTATCGTGTTTGAAAGGTCTCGGTCGAGCGCATCTTGTCATACACGCAAATATATCATTCGCATTCGTCAGCTGCTTTTGTGAGTAAGTCACAATCGGGTGAGCTCATAAGATTGGTATTGTTACTCGTCGTGAACGTGTGCTTTCATTTTCATGAGATTCTCATCAAATTGTCGACAAGTCTTGAATTGCGCGGACACGTCACCCTTTTGTTTCGTTGGCCAACACCCATCAGCCTCACGAACCCAACCTTTTAGCAATTGAAGAACTCCGAGACGATGCATTCTTTGTGTTTAAGCCGTCCACTCGCCATCGGCTCATTTTATCTGTACAGTCCATTCGATTATGATCGCCACGCATATTAGACACTCACGATAACTAGTGCAAAGCGCGCGGGCTAGGAAGCCTGCATCGAGGATGTGGGGAATCTCATTTCGACTAGATACATACGAGGCCAATGTTGCCTATTGCCACCAAACCGACCGAGAGGACTTTTGTGCGGCTCTACTTGGCCCTGATGTGCAGGAATTCGACCGTTCAGTAGCCAAATCGGCGCATGCGCAAAAGTCAACGGGACCAAGATGCAAGAACTTTTGTGTGGCGGCGATGATCGATGCCGCCACCGCTCATGACGCGCCATACATGCCGAGCCGGATGGTTAGGTTGCGTTGTTGGTAACTCAAGCAGGAGGGTCCGATCTCTGGTAAGTTTTGCTGGGAGGCAGGGTACGTTCACAAACTGTGAAGTCCGAAGAAAAAGTATGTAGATATCGATTGTAATTACACACTCTCACAGCTAACATCAACCAATGGTAGAGGTGGACGCCATCACGCACATGACCAGCTTATCCACTGAAGATGCATACACTGCATCTGAACCCCGCCAACAATGATACATCCAAAGCCACAAAATCCACGAACAATGACTCCGAGTCCTTGTCTATATTCTCGCGAGCCTTTGTCATGGATTCCCTCACAGCAGAAGTTACAATGCGGACACCACTTCCATTTGATCACTAAAATTTCCAAGGGGGTTGGTGGCTCGACCCTTCGCTGCTCATGCCACTTATCATCTCAGAGAAGCTGCCGCAAATGCTCATTGACGCCCCATCACTGATCTGATTGGCACTTTCTCTGCAACCATACACAATGCACATAGCCTTCACCCAGAGCCTTGAGAGTGGACCACCAACTTTCAACCCTCATGGATGGTTTCGATCATTAGTGATCATCGTTGGCGAGCTTTGAACTAAATTTAAAATGCGGGGATAGTTAAATATGACGGAGGGCTCTAAGGGGGTTGGTGCGCAGAAAGACTCCTCCGATAGCCCGAGAGGGTGGGTGCGTGCAGAGGAAGGGGGGAGGTTGGAGGATGCAAGAGGTGTGCCCATGCCTGCAATTATGTGGGGAAAGCGCCAGCGGGCGGAGGTCATCAACGCAAGGGCACTAGCAAAGGACTTCTCCTTGATGGCGAGCATCGCTGCAGAAGCTGTCACTGTCTTGAAGAGCTGCGCCTGCGCACATTGCAAGCCTCGCTTCAAGCCTC